>JABCKK010000023.1:5400-79152 GCA_018221785.1 Calocybe gangraenosa
AAATGTGCTACATGCCCGAAGCAGCTGGGATGACTGCGTTCTCGTCTCGTCCTGCAAGGTGAAGTCCACATCTTTGATAAATAGAGGCGCAGGAGCAAAGGTCAAAAACGCACCTTCGTAAAACCTTTGCAAAAATGTCTTTTGAGGTCTAGTTTGAGGTTTTAACAATATACCCGCAATGTGGTCTATCTGTTTCCAGCAGTTTAATGTCTCTTGGTATTCCTGGCGACCCTTGAGGAGTAGCACGTCGATAGCACGAGCGTCAGTCACGTATCGATTTTTCTCAAAGCGTTCCCGTATAGAGTTCCGTATGACGGCGGGTGAAACGTTTAATGCATAGAGTTCGACGATTTCAGGTGCCTAGACGGGATTCGGGGTGATTCGCGAGCTCAATAAGTTATGTCTGTTCGTATGAATTGAACACCTACCGCACGGTACCAGTCGCGGTAAAGCTGTATGGCACGTCTACGAGCGTCTGAGATGTCTGACGATGCACGAGTCGATCGTGCTAGACGAGAGGCTATTGTGGTCATGGTCTTGGTACTGAATATATCCAAACACCAACAAACAAGAAGACCATATACATCGATTTCCAAACCTGGATGTCTGCGCAGGCGACTGATTCACAATAAACTTTCATCTCCACAGGTCCAACCTTTCCACAGAATAATATGGTGCGCGGTACAGGTATATAACATTGGAAATACCAATTGCACCTGTACCAGGCTAAGTTCTCATGCAGGAAAATTCAAGCAGAAGCGCGGTGGCGGGCGTAACTTTAGGTATATTCCTCTTGCCCAACCCATCCAGACTATGTTGGTTGATCAAATGCACCTTATACCTAAAGTAAGGATATGACGCTGGATGAAAACGGGACCGCTGTTGGCCATGCAAATCCGTCCCGTAGGAGGTGAGTCTATACATGTTATGAAATTGATCGTGGACAAGCTGATCTTATCTCCCAGAGGAGCACGCAACAACGATGAGGGCGATGGTGAGGATAAAGACGAAGAGGAGGAGGAGGAGGAGGAGGAGGATGAGGAAGACGAAGACGAAGACGATGAAGACGAAGAGAACTCTGCAACAACGGGGAATACCCCCGGACAAGAAGAGATGACGCGTGCCCAGCGGCGCGAGCTCAAGAAGAAACAGGCTGCGCAAAAGAACGCAGATGGCGAAGACGAAGACGAAGATCTGATCAATCCTAACCACGTCCAGAAGAAGCTCAATATATCCGATCTAGGCTCATCGAGGGAGTTGACAAGGAGGGAGAGGTAAGTCGTTGTCTATCTATTTTGACTCTTGGAGCTTATCATTTCCAAAACACAAGAGAGGAGAAGGAGAAGAAAGACGCCAAAGAGCGCTACTGGAAGGTGAGTGTCCGGACTCTGAGTAATTGATGAGGTCTTTGTTCATCGCTTTCTTTCCCAGCTACACGTTCAAGGGAAAACTCAAGAAGCCAAGACCGATCTAGCTCGTCTGGCAAAGATCCGTGCAGAGCGTGATGCAGCGCAGGCGAAGCGAAAGGCTGAAGCAGAAGGTTTTTATCAATTATTTTTATCACATGATTTAAGCTGATTGAAGGGTAATTGACCCAGCTAAATCAACAGAGATCGAGGCAAAGCGGAAAGCCCAACTTACCAAACGTGGGTAGATGGACTCCCCGCGCTTTCCCCCCCGAGCTGTCTCGTCCTCGGAGGGGTCTGACGACGTTTAGTATATAGATTCCTGTGGAACTGTGATAAGTTGTATATGTATAAAATGCTAAATGTATGACTACTTCTTACCCAGCGGTGTCTGGCAAGTCAATATACTAGCTACAGCCTTGCAGGTGCGCGAAATGAATATTTTTTATTTTTTATTCTCTTGAAAAATCCTAGTTTATTGACCTCCGAGCGTGGCTCATGCTGGTCATTGCTATCTAGTACAAGAAGTCATCGTGAGGCCCGTGCCCCCCCTGAACTACCCTGGTTGCTGGGTTTGCAAACGACCACCCACACTCGCTGCCCCTGTGCCGCCCAGATCCCTCGGAGCTGGTTGAATGCCTCACCCTTACTCCCAGAGGTGTACCTTTCCCTTCCGACCAATGTCTCGACTCCTTCCGGAGATGTGCACGGATAAGTGGATGCTAAACTGTTATAATGAATAAACGCTTCAACTGCCTTCTTTCTATCTCTTGTTCAGCACCCTCCTTTCGGATAGAGGTACTTTTCAAGGTAAAATATCACACCGATCGAGCTCAAACTAGATAGCATGGTGGTTGCGGTGGTTGCGGTGGTTGAGTTCATGGTTGGAACGGTGATCGTAATTCTTGGGTATATCTTGAAGATACATTCACTTAGCGTAATCATCGGCGATGAGGAAGGCAAGTAGCCTGGTATACACTTTATGCTTGCTGTCTCAAGTTAGTATGTATACGTTAGCCAATACACCTCAAAACGTTTCAATCATTCATATCTCGCCCTCGCCCTCCCCAAAGCGTGCTCCCCGCCACCTTCCTCAAAAATTGTGATGTTCAAGTGCCCATTTGCTTCAATTTCCTTAATATACGGCGTCCTCGTTATCCCTCTTCCAACATACAGCGCACCTTCCCCTTCGAGAAGGCTGTCCACAAGCCTGTCATTGATTACTCACCAAGAAGCGGCCCATACGTCTCATACACACATCTCTCTGCACAGCTCGAGACGTTCCCCAAGCAGCATGATAGTAGCTTTTCCAGCACTTTGATCCCTGTTTTCGTCGTTGATTTCTGATGCCCAAGGAATCTACTTTGAATGCCACCTAGGTTCCTCGCCCACCGCTGTGGCCAATCCCACCTAAAATTAAACTGCCTAAACTTCCGCGCGAAGGCATTACAACAGTCCTAACCCTCAGGATTTTCCACGCGCCGACTACTTCTCCACAAGCAAGTAACTAGTCAGGATCGGATGCAGCACTAGCGAGGGCTTTTGAGCGCAGGGTCGAGATACAGGTCTGGATCACTGAGGAGAAGAAGGAGCGCGCAATAAGAAATGATGGGCAATTGAGCGGCAGTCTTTAGCTAGGCCAACACGCCCTCCATTGTGAATAGATAGTCCCCGCCCGTAACAAGATACTCGACTCGGCATCGGTCGCTATATGAATGGTGTCCTATCCCGTATACATATGTAGATCTTGATTCTTGAACGCGAAGAAATCGTTGATGGCGGTTATGAAGAGCTGAGGCCATCAGACACCATCTGGGTGACACTGCACGCGACCACACGAATCAGAAATAACAGTCACGTGATTTGTTCTTGCATTTTGATTGGACAATAGGGTCGCATGTTTCTACTGGAAACATTTTAAGTATATCCGGAATGTTTTTATCATTTTTTTTTGGGGAAACACGCATTGGTATTCACAAAACGTGTTACATATATTCAATTAATATTTTCACTTCTTTTAACTCTCTTGCATCCGTTTCCACCGCTCGGGCTTGCACTGTCCGTCCATGCCGTGTTGCCTTCAACACTCCCAGCCACTCAGGATCGACAACACTCCTTGTTCGAGGTAACGACATGTTGATTATCTTGAACTTGATTCTCACTACCTTGACGGTTCATAGCCTGTAACACGCACTGATTCTGGTACCAGTGATAATGGTATGTGATTGTATGCTCACTCTTGTTAAACAAATGCTAAGAAGATATCTCCAGATGGAGAGCCAATTGCCTTTGCAGGTACTTAGGGGTTCATCAAAACACTAAACATATCGGTACGGACAAGGTCCCGCCGGGCGCGCCCGGCCTTCAGTAAGTCCGTGTTTCCCCAGGAAATAGGGGTGGTCGCGCGCAGTGTGAGGCACAGCAACTGATGGCTCTAGAATCATGAAGGATCATGAAGGAGCATAAATAAAAGATACAAAATTTGAAAGGTATCAGAAATCGCCCACTCATCTCCTTCCATACTTCTGTTGTCCCTTCATCCATCATGTTAGCCCCTCTTTGTTCACTTCTCCTCTTGAACCTTGTCCTATCAATATTGTCACCCATCTCCTCGGCGGCTGTCGTGCAGTCGTTATCACGAAGCAGTGAACCGCTAGGTACCCGACAGAATCAACGCACGTCTCTAGGGGTAGGGGCCGTATTTTTAGCAAATTATGACATGGCTTTTGTGAAAAAAGACGAGACTTTCGTGGGTTACCTAGGCTCAATTGATTCTTCATCAGTTCTCATTGGCTTTCAGATTGGCTGTGACGTTGGCTCCATGGTCTTGATCTTGGCCAAAAAGAATATCATGTATCCATATTGGAGGGTTGCAGTTATGCACGATGCGGGGCCCAACCAGCAAGTCGATTGGGTGAATGGACGTGGATACGGTATCCCAGATGCAGACGAGTGTAACCCTCAGTGGCTTTCATTTGCACGCATCCAGATAACAGGCGATGCGTATCAATCCACTCCCTTGTGCTTCTCCCTGATAAGCATTGAACAATCCGAGATATTGCTACTTACATTCCTCAGCCGTGGTAAGATATTACGCGCAATTCACTAGCTTCAATTGTTACTGAACTACAGGTCTATGTATGTAGAAGAACAATATGATCCAGGAACCTTCAGGAACGCATATGGGAAAGACGTGCGATCTATTAGTGGAGCCTTCCTGGTAAGTCGTATACGGCTTGACTGCTGCCCGTCGTATCGGTTTTGAACTTGTTTTAGAAAGCCCGAGGCAAACTAGTCTTAGTAATTCTCAGCAATATCACCGACAACGGCTACTTTTACGTAGGCATACTGTATAAGACAGTTGAGATAGGTGCCGTCGATGGTTTTGATTATGGCATCCCGGGTAACATGGTTGCGCTTGGGACTGTGCGACCCTCAGCCCTTGGGGAGCGCATCTCACAGTTCAACATCAAGAAGACCCAGGCTGACAGCCTGCTATGTGCCCTTAAAAGTAAGATATCCATGCTAATTCGATTCAGACCTGGGAAATAATGACCATCCCAGTTAGAGCAGAGCAAGCAGGCTTCCGAGTGGGATAAGGGGAGGGGCCACACCGTACGGTTCGAAAAAATACATCAGTTGATGTGGAAATTCTGAACTGGATCATATCTTTTCTTACCAGGAATTTAAGGTGGCACGAAAAAAACTAGATCATTTGATGATGTCGAAAACGGAATGATTGGATCATATTGTATTATTTAAAAAAAATTCAAATTTAAAAAATGTAAAATATCGTTACATAGAAGCAACGACAAGACCACAAACCAATTGTAGGGAACACAGGAATATTTTTCAATGGATTTTAACTGGACAGGTATCAGTCATGGATAGCGACAGAAACTAGATTGGCTCAGCTATTGTCTTCACCCAGTTCAGCACCTCCAAGATACTGGAGGAAGGTGTTGTTGTTTCATGAGAATGAATTTCATAACTGTAAGAGGGCTAAAACATGCATCCTAAAGAGGGTGTGATGGAACAATTTCGCGTGATATCTCAAATTTCAACAGTTGGTTTAAGTGACATGTGACATGGCGGCAAAAATGAAAAAGGAAATGAAGCGCACCAAAGAATAAAGCATATTAGTTGCATTGCCCGAGAGACTGCTAAAAATCTTCTTTAGTGTTAGTAAGATATCATATTCAGCTAAAACACTAATAGTTTTTTCAATGCAGGCCCATTTTCTAGATGACCAGTTTGCAGCTTGGAAGGCCGTCTGCAAGGCAATAGCCATATGCGTTGAATCTGAGTTGGAGCTGGTACATTGTTTCATAGATTTTGAGTTTGGTCTGAAAGAGGTGTTGTGGAGGTGTTACCAGGTAGAAGACAAAAGCAATTGATGTCACTTCTTATATTGGAAACCCACAGAAAAATCAGAAAAGTTTTTAAAATTATGAAGCCAGCCAGCTGACCTGGGGACACCTTGAAAAGCTCCTGCATAAGATGTTATAATGGATTGAACTCGAGTTTGGAGAATAACAGCCATTTTAAGAAAATGAACCGTGAACACAATGCATCTTCAGAGGGATGCCCTCTTTGAAGCCACAGATAGGGAGGTTAACAGAGGTTGTACTTGGTTATCAATCGAACAGAATCGGGGCGCTTTTGATTGTAAATTGCCATTTATGAGTCTTTGGAGAGTAGATTTTTTTGTGCTCATTATGAAGACTAATCCAACATCATGAGAAGCCAGATGTGCCCATTACTTGTCAGATAAGCCCTTATGTCTGTATGATTGAACATCTACCGCCACGCCTAGTCTTCCCTTGCAGAGCCAGTGAGGGAAGGGTTGAATTTTTTTAGGCACATGTTCATTTTGAGAGAGCATGTTTTTTAGGAAGGATTCCATCTTGCTCCTCACGATCAACGTTATTAGTGATTGAGTCTGAAGATCTGGTCGATACATTGCCCATTTGTTGCACCAATTCACGAGATATGATGTGTATAATATGAGTTGTGTTGCGCAAAAGAGGCGGGTGTATGCATGCATCGCCCTTGTGTCAGTGCTGACGAGTCAAAAAAGAATGTTTCTAAAACGCCGCGCCACGGAGAGAACCGTTACTTTGGCATATTCATACATGTCACAGTCCAAGCACCGAAATAAGAACAGTGTTAATGTCGATATTTTGACGGCTGCTATTGGACGAGCCACTATGTGAAAGGGCGGTGCTTGAAAAACACACCAGACGTTGACATGGAGTCCTGGCCAAGCGCCACAGAGGTCGGAGGGAAGAGTATCTAAAGGCCTGTTAGTAATGATGCTTTTGGGCCTTTCTGACCTCTTTTGACACCCTATTATAAAAGGTAAAAAAGGTTGTATGGCTGGATGAGAGGTTCGGAGTGGGGCCAGTGTGACATTCAAAAGCACCACAACTGAATTTTGACATTGTCAAACAAGTACAACCAAAACCTTGACCAAGTACTGTATGTAATTGTAGAGCTCAACTTGTTCGGAACAAAAAGGACTACATGCCACATGCCTAGTGTTTCCATGCGGTTCGCACATCTTCCTGTTCTCAAAGGTGATGGTGAATACTCGACTATGAAACTCTATCTCTGATGACAGAATATCCTTTGCAGTTGCTTCTCAAGTCCACGGAGATTCATGCCTCCCTCTCTGGCTCAATAAACATTGAGTAGCTGATATGTGGGACACTCGACCAATCAGTCCTTACTTCAAAGCATAGACGTGTCATAGGGGTTCAAGACCTAGTACATGGCTCAGTCGTAAAATACAAGTGCTCTCAACTCAATCGACTCCCGCGGTGGGGTTCCTTCCGGAGTTGTAGGGTCTTGGAAGCCGGTATGAGGAGTAAACACGGCAACGCTCCCGTCCTGAACCGAGTCGAAGCTACAAGTCGCGTCAGATCTCTCCGTCACAATATAGACCAATATGATTGGGACTTGCCATTTAATCAGAACAGCCTCTTGCGGCGTTATCCCATGGAAATACTTCCACTTCTGGTTAGGATTGTACTTGACGAGCAGAGTCTCGCCTTCTCGATCAGAATAGATAAGTGCAGAAGGGAAGGTGTCGGTCTTTGGATCGACGCTTCTATAGTCGCACAGGCCGAGAGGCCAGTCAATGGCAGGGTGAGAAATAGGGCGCCAGAGGTTGATGATTTGGAAACGGCGCTTGAGGAGCTCTGGGGCTTCATTGGCGGGGAGATGACGGTGGACACGATCGACGGAGGACTTGTTAGTTTGATCGACGTGAGCGTTGGCTACAGGCTGACGCTTTGTCGGATCACTGTCTACCACCCCTGGGCGGCGTCGACGGACGGCTAGATGGAGTTATGTGAGTTGTATGATCAATGCTTGTATGTTGTTGGCGATCGGCACTTACTGTGATCAAAGAAAACAACCTTGCTTGCTCCCGTCACTTGCTTGATAAGTTCAGCGCTCTCGGGGTAGTATTCCCTTTCAATTTGGGCATCGTCAACGAAAGCGGTATGTTTGGCAGGCTGAGAAACGAGCTGGAAGCCAGCCGTGTCTAGGGTGATTGAATGCTCCTGCCCACGAAGGTTCTCAATGACGACCTGCTTGGTCTCTTGAGCGACATTTCTGTCCCGTACGCCTGTCGTGGGATTGGCGTTGATTGTTTGGTAGGCACGAACGCCTTGGGGAGGTGGGATAGAGAAGACGAGTTCGGCGGTTGTTGAGGCTGGTCCAGACATTGCAGCTTTGTGTTTTGAGTAGCAGCTATGTGTTACTGCTGCGTTTATAAAGGCTCAGGTTGTGTGAGATGATAAAGCGATGAGTTTAGGTTGCGTGCTTTTGGCTTACTAACTGACACCTCCACCCATTACCACGAAGAAGCACGGCTCAATGTTTCAACCTCAAATAATATTACAAGTATGTAGAGAATATGAGTCATTAAGTTAGTGATCTCCTTGGTGAACGGGTCCTTTTACATAGCTGATTCAGTATTGTTTTTGTATGGCATTGGGTGCAAGAGCCTGGAGTGATCGCAAGTGCTCGGCTCGGGTAAGCTGTGCCACGCTGACGCGATCATCTCGACGGAGTGGCTTCCAGGCTCAGAGTCACTGTCACCGTTCATCATGAATCGCACCTCCCAATCTCCTCCAGTACCCACAGTTGACGATCTAAGAGTAAGCTAATATATAGCAGCAGCTACAACTCGAAAATGGATTGATTTTTCTTATTACAAGGTCAAACTCTGCTACATCTGCAGAGAAGAGGAGCTTTACAGTGCACGTAAGCTTGGTATATTCATCGATATCTCTTACACAAAACTTAATGGGAACCTTCCCAACTCAACAGCACCCGAAGACCCTCCCCGAGCATGGACCCACCCTTGCAGCTGTACACTCGTCGCACACGAGTCGTGTCTTCTCCGTTGGATCCAAACATCCCAAGGCGACAGTGCGCGCGCTCCCAACGCCCTCAAGTGTCCACAGTGCGGTACTAGATATGAACTCGTCAGTCATCGCCCGCGGATCCTTCGGTTGTTGGGAGCGGGGAATGGTCTGCTACAGCGTGCGGGACGCTTGGCCACATTGTTTGGTGCGGCGGGTGTCGTGGCTGTTTTTGCCTCTGGTGCGTCAAAGCAATAGTAAAAAGATAGTGTCTGACAAGCTCCACAGGGATCTATGTGGTATTGACAGCTTACGGCGCTTGGGCTTTGAAACAATTCCTCGGTAAAGAGTCTGTTTCCACCCCTTTTCATTGAAGAAGTTTCTACAAGGACTCATAATTTTATGCTATAGAATGTACGATCTACTCATCACGAACAACACATCCAACTGGCACTGGACAACTCTCGTCAACCTTCCAAGCATACCTCTCTCACTCATCATCTCACGCTTCCAAAGCTTTCAACCCATCCCCTCCCTCATCCCCGTCCTCCTCGTCTGGCCCCCCTCCCCACCCATCATCAACTCATCCTCCCAATTACTCTCATTACAACACACAAACCCCGACACCGATATTCGTTATCCACCCAACACCGCCCCGATACCCCACAACCACAACGAACGCTGGGCATGGCCCCCCACACCCGCCATGTTCGGCCTATTCGTTCTCCCCGTCGTACGTGCTTTGTATCGTCGTCTTTGGGCAAAGGTACAGGTTTGGGTGCTAGGTGCGCAACCGCCCTCTGCACGTATCACACATGCGGCGGCGACGGCTGCCGCCGCGGGGATCATGTGGGATGGGTGGCCTGTTATCATACGGATTCGGGCGAATGTTAGGGAGGAGGATGGACCACAGGGGCAGGGACAGGGACAACGGCAGCCAGGGCAGCAGCAGCAACAACGACAACCGGGAGCACCAGCTCAACAAGTTCCACAAGGCCAGCAAGCTAACCAAGTTAACCAGGCCAACGCTGCCCCCGCTCCTGCCGCGCTCCCAGAAAATGCCGAAGAAGCAGAAGCAGAAGCAGATCAAGCCCTTGCCGCTGCCGAACAACAAATCTCCATCTCCGCCTCCTCTCTCGGCCGCCGCGTCGGTGGAGCCCTTCTCATCCCCTACATCTCGTCACGCATGGGTGCACTCCTTCTCTCACTATCCAAGCGCTCTCATATTCTCCGTCGGATTCTCGGCGTACGACCCCCACTTGCTGCAGCAGGGGTGGCGAGTTGGCCATACACGTACATAGCTGGGTACCCGGTTGTGGGAAATGGGTTCGAGGGTGTGAGGAAGATTGTGGGTGCGGTTTGGAAGGCGAGCTGGACGGGGTCGAGGATGTGGATTGAGGCTGATCCGGTTTGGTGAGCTCTCTGGTTTCATTTCGTTCATATTGTTTCCTGTATTTATATGCGTCTGTAGGTGGCGCAACGCACTAGGTCTAGGCCTTTTTGTTGTCGTATGTGCCCTTCCTACATCTCATTTCCTATCACTAATTCTTCTCCTTCAATTGCGCCTAAACGCCTTTCCACAACAAAAAGGCAAAAGACACAATCGAACTTCTCCATCTCTGGCTCACCCTTCGAGAACTCGAAACCCGCCACGTCAAGAATCGGGATTTTTCAGGCGTAGATGTTAGAGAACTCGACCTCGTTCCAGGTTTTTTTTCTCGCTCATAAAACAGTTCGCACACGATGCGCAATGCATGTCCCCCCGCCCCCTCCTTCCTCAAAAAACGCAGGTATGATGTTTGGTTTGGACTGCAAGTAAGAGGAATACGAACCGCTGAAACATGAAAGAGAAGAGATTAGATGAGATGATGAAAATTTACTTTTTTGCTTTTTCTTGCGTTGAGAAGAAAGAGCTTCTTATGGGCAGAGCGTTTAACTGTCAGAGATCATTTACAGAGCGTACTTTACTAAGAACATTTGTTGAAAGGAGTAAGACAGACTGAGGATGCCAACTAAGCCAACACGACGAAGGGGACGAGGGTAGCATCCTCAGCGCGTTGAGTTTCTCTTACATAGATCCTAGCTTGAGCAAGGCTCAGTTGATACATTGGGGCGTGGTCCCGGAGTTGAGCGAGTTTCGTTCGATCGAGAGAACGGTTGCAAGTGTCCTCTTAGACCGCTGACCGTCTCATATGGTCGATGCGATGAATGACGATCTACCGTGCCTAAAGTTGCCGAGGCGATCTGACAATGCAAAGAAATAAATAATAAATAAATGATGCATCATGGTCCGACAATCACCGTAAAAACATTACTCCCTCTTCTTCGACATTGCTGCATCTGAGCGGGCCTTAGATATAAAACAAAAAAACAAAAAACAAAAAAAAACCCAAAGAATTCCCCCTTTTTCGCACTCTACTTTTTTTATCCCTTCAATCGCTTTACATTCATCATGCCAATTTTATGTTCAACTCTCATTCTGAGTCTCATCTTATTACTCTCGTCACCAATCGCCTTAGCAGCTGCGCTCACCAGAGAGAAATCGAACACTAGACGCTCGAAGCTACGAGATAATTCAAACAAGAGGGCGGAAAATAATAGACGGAGGAACATCTTGGCGGGGAAATGTACAAACCGTGGACATAGATGGGAACATCGTGAGTTTATCTAGCCCAAGTGGTTTGGTACTGTTGGTATTTTCTATATAAGAAGCTGAAGCACCCATAGATCGGTGGGGTGCGCCAAATCAAGATGGTAGCTTTAGCAAAGCCCAATAAATTCTACCCTTACATAAGAGTTGCAGAATTCTGCATTGAGGGGTATGATTATCATTGCGTGGATGGTACTGACTTTGGTATTCCATATCAGGCCAATGACAAAATTCCTTGGGTTATGTTCAGCCGCGTTGTAATGCAGCCAATGGCACGTCTTATTTCCTCAGGTGACCCCCCTATATCAGCTGCACAAGCCGAAAGGATACTACTTACCTTCCTCCGTTTTGGTAAAATACTATGCTCCATAAGCACTTAATATTTGTCACTTAACACCAGACTTGTTCCAGAGTATGCAATTGGTATAGGAGACGTCTTTACTACGAGAGGAGAACTCTTTAAATCCAGTAGTGGATTCGACATGGTGGGTCTTTATTTATCTTAGCTGTTTTGTTCCTTACACCAGTTCCGAGTGTCTTAGCTTCCCTACACTGAATTTCACATAGAACTCTTCGCTGGCCCTGATGAAAACAGTCGCTTCACAGCAGCCGCATGGAGCGTAGGAAATTTGGGTGACCCAGTCGCAGTCGATGCTAAAGAGTATGGTATCCAGGGCGTTGCCAGGGTTTCACATGTGACTGTACTGCCATCGGGTATTGGGAAATCCATAGTTGGTAAATTTATTGGAGACCAACCTATCAAACTGCTAATTGCGCTTGACGGTAAGATATTACGCTCGCTTTGGTTTTTGAGGTCGAGATCAATGGTCCATTCTAGAAAATTTGGCGAGATATCGTTGTGCGCAGACCTCAGTTGGCCAACAGTGAAGGAAACAAGGGGTAACAATACATGGGGCCATAAAAAGAAAGGTATCGAAGGGGGGATAAGCCAAAAAAAAAAGAAATAATAGAATGGCTGGGCGCAGGATGTTCCAATTGGGGGGGCGTATTTACACTCATTTCCTAGATGATTAATGAGTCGTCTTCAAATAAAGCTCACAAACCTGTTCATAACCGCCGGAGCCAGAAGACCAAGAGTGATACCCAATGCAGACCCACACGACCTTCGGATGCGAGATCCATTTCATGTGATCCCATATTGAAAGAAAGCGTACGTCCTTTGGCCTTGATTTTTTTTGCTTCATTGTTTCTAAGCGCCTACAAATTAGATGGCGTGGCCTCGCAGATTTGATGCGACAATGTTCCCACATGAGAGTTGCAGAATTATTCACTGTGAATGATGATTGCATACAAGGAGGTGATCATGGTATCCCGGATAGCACCGATGATGAACGTTCTTACCCAATACCAACCATACGAACTGAGAAGCTGCTACTTTTCTTCCTCCTTCTGGTAAGACACTACAAGTTGACTGAGCTACTTGGAAAATTTTCTACTCAACAGTGAACCTATTCTAGAAGGTCCAATTGATATACAGTAGGGAGAGTTTTTTAGTTCATGGGCAACCTTCGTGAAATCTGATCATAAATGTAATTATGTGGGTTTTTATTTAGCTTAGCTGCTGTGTTGCTTACACCACATCTGAATGTCTAAGGTGGCTTAATTACGGAAATCCTCACAGATATCGACGCGAATGGCCCCACTACAGTGGGCCTATGGCAGACCTCACAATGCACTTCCTGCTCAGCTTGGGTGGATGATTGGGACCATGGTATCGGTAGCGAAGTTGCTAAAAGAGTTTGTGTCATCGTCGTGCCTTGGGAAACGCATTGATACATACAACTTCAATGAACACCAAGCCACAAAGCTGCGAAATGGCCTTAAAGGTAGGATAATACATTTGCTCTTTTGAAGGTGGTTGAAGCTGTCCACCCACATAGATCTGATGCTTGACTTTACCTAAACCCAAACAAGCATTTCTTTGATCGGTAACATCCATGCCGTGCATCAGCAGACCGTATGGCAGGGATGATAATATTCCGTAAAAAACGGAGCCTGGCCAATATATAAGGGCATATAGTCTGTAGGACAACTTTGCAAATCCCATTAAACATTGCAACACAACCACTGTTCACGATGTTCCGTAAAAATTTACCTATGTTTCCTCTCTTATTACTTCTCGGTACCTCTGGCGTCATCGCGGCGCCACAAAGAGTCAGTATCCAATTTGATCTCTCTATGATGCAAGGACCATGTAAGTGATGTATTGTCCAATTCTTTCCAGTGATACTCAAATTTGGTTGGTAAACTCCAGGCAAAGTAGATGCTGTAAGTGATTTTACTGTCCTAAGTCACTGGATACTCAAACCTCTATAGGATTGTAACTATTTGTTTAAGTTTCTCTAAAACGTGCGAGCGCTTAGTTTCTGGAATGATATAGGTGGTCGGTTCGAGACTTGCTGCGGTCTCAATGCTGACGTCAAATAGTGGGTATTTGCTGCATTCAAATTTGTACAATTGAACGATCAAGCTCTTGATTGCAGCTGCCTTCCGTTTGGGACACAATGTTAACTGACAATCGTGGACCCCTCAGCAAGATCTTCGGCGGAAAAGTCCGCCCTTTGGTGATGTGATGTTGTTACTCGAGTTGTTCATTAGGATTTCCTGTACCAAACTCCAGTCTAGTATCAGATCAGAATTCATAGCATTACTTGTGAATGACCCAGAAGCTTTGAGGGCATTAGCTAGCCTTATGCCTCGCAGTGGACTAAGAGAACAAAGATCATTGTGCATTTAAAGCCTAGGATGTGCGGTCTAGGGCGGCCTAATTTGACTCTAGGTAGGTTGTATTCTCGAACATTTTTAAAGTATACAGGAGCAATAAGAACGGGGACGACAATTTATCGAGAAGAGACAACAAAATATCAATGGAGGATGATTGGCGATTTTTTAAGATCAAAAGTGGTAGGGAATCTGACAGGAGAGCAACCCAAGTCTTGGTTCATGATGTCAACGCCGTCTTTTCTAATCTTGTTGGGATCAACGTATCCCACTGGAGAGTAGCTGTGTCAACGACGAGGATGGAACGTAAACGCGCTGGCTTGAAGTATCCTAGCACCTAAGGTACTGAACAGACCTTTCCCAGCCAGCATCGACGTTGTAAGATCGTGAAGGAACAAAAACAAGTGATTAATCAGTAGAGGACCTGGGTAAGCAGATAACAGTATACAAAGGATTCGAATCAAGAGAGCAGACAGGTTCGGCTTTCTGGTATCTGAACCAAGTCTGATTTTAGCCGTGGCGAAAAGGTGGGTTCCCAGGAGTTTTGTGATGCTCAAACTTGTTGAAGCATGCTAGTGTGGCGCTGATCCTTGTTGCGCGAAATTCAGTTCATCAGGCTTGGTCTTTGCGAGCGTTAAAGAAAAGTTGATCGAGGGTTTTGAAGCTGCAGAGACCTGTTCCTGTAGCGTATAGCAGCGCAGCCAAGGTGCGGCCACCCATCATCCCACACGCATGCTCACTCGGAACTAGTCGGCTTTTTGACTTGCGACACCTTTCACTCCCCTGTCATGACCCTGCTGGTGCCAACCTGGAGGACTGTCAACGATAACGGTGAGTGCCGCAGATGTAGAAAAGATAGGGGGGTGCTTGCCATACAGAAGGCAAGAGGATTATTGGCCTTATTTCATAGTATTAAGCGTGTGCATACGAGTAATTGAAGTGAGCACGGAGATGAGCAGTCTATAACTTGCTGGAAACATTTATATATATATCTATTTCGCCTTTCGAATTGACTCATCACCCAATAAATTTACTGATAATCAATCCATCAGATGTGCTCCCATCAAGGAGTATAAAACCGGCTAATTTTCTTTTAGTTCCTTTTCCCTAGTTTTCTCTTCTACATCTGAGCGGGCCTCAGGTATATATAAAAAAAACTCCCCTTCTTTGATTCAAAAGCATCCTACACTTATTGTTCTTCCAAATCGCTTTGCGCATCACTATGCCGAACATTCCATCAGCCCTCGTGTTGAGCCTTGTTCTATTACTCTCGTCACCAATCACTCTAGCAGCTGTGTTGCCCCAAAAAAATGGAACACTAGATGCTCGGGGTTACGAGCCACTTCATAGAAGGGAATATAAAGCAAAAGTGACAGGAACGTACTGGGATGTGTTAGGACAACCTGTAGACAAAAATGGGGACGATGTGCGTTCATTTTTGTTTTGTTGGCTCCAAGGTCATGCTTTTCCATTCCATTGATTCCGACGTACCTACTTGTCAGATCGGCGAGTCGCGCCGTTTTGTTGGAGTACTGTTATCCGACAAGAACACGTTGTATGACTACATGCGTTTTGCAGAATTCTATGATGGGGATGGGAATGAGGCGGACAACTGTCGCAAAATAGATGGTAGTGGATTTGGTATCCCATCAAGGACTGAGGGTCAACCTCCATGGGTTATATTCACCCGTGTGAGGCCGACATGGCCCCTTCGAAATACAATGTCCGACCCGCCGATACCATCTACACAAGCTGAGAAGCTACTACTTGCCTTTCTCCGTCTTGGTAAGACATTGATGGGGTGCCGTTGAATTTTACTTGACAGTAGGCCATTTTCTAGAAAGTCCAATCAATGTGGGAGACGTATTCTATACGAACGGAAATCAACTGGTATCTAGGGGTTCATCTGTGAGTGTTCATCTAAGTTGGCCGCTGTGTTGCTTACGACCAGTTCTGTGTGTCTTTAGATCTCCTATGGTGATTTGCTCATAGAACTCCTCGCTGGCCCCGATGAGGACAGCCGGTTTAAAGCAGGCGCGTGGTACTCTGGCACACGAAAAGACCCAGTCCAAGTCAGAGCTCAAGATCATGGTATCAATGACGCTGATGTCATTTTACATGTGACTGTCTTACCTTCGGGCCTCGGGCAACGCAATGAGAAGTACAATTTTGATGCACCCCAGGTTAACAAACTGCGGGGAGCCCTTGAAGGTGAGAATGGCTACGGCTTGCTTTGGGTTCTAAAAGTGGATATTTTCTTTATTAACACCCCCCCTATTTTAGCGAAGTTGGAGGAACATGGTAGTACACCGGCTCCAGCAGCTGGGAGCAGCAAGCGTTCAAAGAAATCCACGGTAGCTGAAGGGGGGGTAACAAAGAAGGGAAAACAAAAATCTACACGAATAATACCTTCGGGGTCTACCTAAGTCAGGAAGGGCCTACCTATGTACACTCATTTCCTAGATGGTTAACGAGATGTTCTGAAAGAGAAAAGAGAAAAGAAAAAGAAAAACAGTCTCAAAACACCAAGAAAAAGGTTAGCTGTCAAACAATCCATCAATCAACATTAACAACCCCAAAGCTCTGAGGATGGATGCAACCCCCACTGCCACCCACCCCCTCTATGACATTTTCTGCATTACCATAATTTTATAGCTATGTATAACCTATGTGTCAAACATGCTGCTTGTTATACACCGTTTATAGTAATAATGAATGGTCGCATTGAGGGTACCAGTTATGAAACTCAAGATGACGTAGCGTAGATAGGCGCTATAATGACACCATGATGTACAGTACAAACTGATACGGGCCAAACATGTGTCTCAAAAAAAAAAATTCTTGTCGCATTTCATCAAGATGGGGGTAAGTAAAACAAAACTAGAGAGAGAGGGGGGGCAAAGAGAGCCCAACACTTTACTATGTACAAAAAAAAAAGAGAGGAAATTCATAAGAAAAAGAATTAGGAAAAAAAAGGATAATAAAGCAAGGAAAGGCCGCATACAAACGAGTAAGAAAGACGATTTTTGTGTCTTGCGCACGCACGCACGCGGAGGGAACGACAATAGAAAGGTACCTTTTTTTTTTTTCTTCTTTTTTTTTTCTTGAACGTGTTTTTTTTAGACGACCGACGAAAAAGGAAAAGAGGTCATAGAGGGGCGCGCATGGAGCATGAAAAGAAAAAAGAGAGATCAATCAACCGGGTAAGAAGGACTCGTTTGCCGCTTCAGTGATCATAAGGCGGCGTTTGAGCACCCCTAGCGCCATCTCTTTCTCTCTCTCTGTCCCTATCGTCCACGATCATCGCGTCCTTCTTGACATCGTCACCACCACCGCTACCACTGATTGGAGGTGGGGGCGTCCTCGCTCTGTCCCTGTCGTCCCTTCTATCATCTCTTCTGTCATCCCTCCTGCTGTCCCTATCTCTGTCCCTATCCCTATCGTCCCTCCTGTCGTCTCTGTCACGTTGTCTCCTGTCCGAGGGGGAAGCACTGCGCCTGCCACGATCTGGGGGTGGTGACCTAGATGATCGTCGACGGTCGCGATCGCGATCGCCACGGGTGTCGTCACGGCGAGTATCGCGGCGTGGGCTGCGGGATCTGTCGCGAACGTCACGAGAGTGCCTGTGGGGTGGAGAAGCACGGCGTTCGTATCGCCAGACGGAGGAAGGGGGGTTTTTGGCCCACTGTATGGGGAGTGAGTGTCAGGTGCTGTGTAGATGAGGAGACGAAACAAACCTGAATACTTAGACGGGAACCTTCGAAATGACGTCCGTGCCTAGGTAGAGATAATAATAAATAATGAGACCAAGAATGATGAAAGAAGAGGTGTTGTTACATTTCGTAGTAAGCATCTTCTGCGTCACGTTGAGATCGAAATTCGACGAATGCGTAGCTGCAGATAAGAGAGGGGTGGGAGGTTCGTGCGTTGAGCGTGCGTTCATTTTGAAATTTGAAGGGGGGGGAGCGTAGGAAGCGGTTTCGAAAATGCGTAATTCGCAGGGAAACAAGGAAAAACAACGATGTTTTGTCATTCGAATCGACCCATCGCGCGTGAACATTGAATGCTTTTTTTTTCTCCAATCACAGACACCATCGATTTGTGTGTGTGATTGACGCTTTTTTTTTTTTTTTCGTGATTGCAAGAAATAGAAAGGAAAAGAAAAGAAGAGAAAGAAAAAGAAGCCTCGTGGAAGGGGCGCGGTTTGATATAGCGATATCGGTTCGACGACCTCGACCTCGACGGGAATCGGGAATGGCAACGACAACGACAACGGCTACTTTGGATAATGAGGAAAGTGAAGGATACTTACGGGTTTGAGCTAGCGTGTGGGTTGCGTGGAGCGGGTACATCGCAGCGAACGAGTGGGCCGTAGCTTGATGTGGTGTTATTGGTTAGGTTTGTAGCTGTGATTGGACAAGAGACATACCGTTCGAATTCGTAAGCAAGATCTCTGGCACGGGTTGCCGGATGAAAACCACTGACGAAAAGGATTCTCGGCATTGTGTGTTGGATGAGCGAGGGGGGGGGTTGAAAGCAAAGAGAGGAAAAAAAAAATAGAATTTGGAATTGTTTATTTGATAGTATTTGGTATAGTTTGTGGCGTGGCTCCTAAGACTAGAAGAGTGTTTGTTGAAATGAACGTTACTTTATGCTAGTTCGTGCATTCTCGACTTATGCACGACCAATAAGATCGCAAGTGTTTATTGAAACACTTTCAAGGGAAACAAAGTACCCTATATGGCAACTCGTTGGGGAATTAGGTGCACGCCATCGACGATCTGTCAAGCTATCGGCGGCACTCGAGTTGAATGGGGTCAGTGTCGATGAGTTTAGGCGATGGAGAGGTGTCAACTTTGAGGAGGGGATCGGTGAACCTGTTCCTTCCTGGTTACTGTTGTACCTCGTCTCTTTCAAAGTGAAATCGAACCAACACGCTTACCCAACAGCGACCGAACTGGCTTACACTCATCTGCCACTCGCCCCAGTCTCTGTCCAGGGTCCCCTCCTTGTCCTTACTATGCTCGCACTCGCCAGGTTTGGGTTGCTCATTCCGATGCGTCGCGTGATCGACAGCTTTTGCACGACCACACTCGACCACCCGTCCCTCTACTTTAATCTGCTCCTACAAGCCATAGCCTGCACCCCTCAATCCTCCCCTGAAACCGCCAACGCCGTCGTCGCCATCCTCAACAGAATGGACGCCAGGCAACTCAAACTATTCCCATCCACCTACCAATCTCTACTCAACGACAGGTTCGTCACACTCCAACTTACAAAGTATCTCCGCGAACGCATGACCCGTGAAGGACTCGTTCCTACCGCTGACCATCTCGAAGCCTACTTGAGAGTGTTTGCTACTCATGGTCTCATACATAAAGCAGGCGACTATCTCGATGCTATACACGCACGACAGCTCAACTCGTCACAAGACCCCGTGCACCGCGCCACTACCCTATTCCTCGGTGCTCACGACGACCGCGCTTCAGCTTTTACCTTTCTCCAATCTCTCCTCGACTCTACTGCCGCCACTACACCTCACCCTCCTCTCACCCCTTCTCAAAAATCAAAACTCTCCTCCGACATTTACGCCTACACCTCTGCCCTCTCCGTCGCTGCAAAAGACCACTCCCTCGATTCTACCGCCCTCACCGCCCTATTCGACCGTTGCCTATCTCCCCTCGCACCCGCACAACCCACCGTAGCAACCTACACCGTCCTCCTCCAAGGCCTCCTCGCACGCGCCGACCTCAACCTCGCCGCAAAGTACTGGTGGATGCTCGTCAAATCCGGCCTACCACTCGATCGCGAATCCCTCAGCGTCGGCGTGAGGATCCTTACCAGGATAGGTAAACCACACGTCGCTTGGTCCCTTTTGGAGACCTGGGCGGGTCCTGGAACAGCTAACTCGTCTCGTATGCGTATACGTACACGGAGACCTGTCCAGTTGTCTATCGTCACCATCAACGATTTTCTCGTTTCGCTCAACCGAATCGCACGCCCAGACGTCGTCTTCAACTTGTGGGACAATATGCGGGCTTTGTATGGCGTCAGACCGGACGCGAGGACCTTGAGTATCTTGTTGCAGGCCGCAAGGTTGGCTAGGAGGTTGGACGATTCTGTTAGAGGCGCCGTCCTTAGGTTAAAGTACGAATTTGGGAGAGCTGCCAAAAGCCGCAAAGCCCATGTCGACGACGATAGAGACCTTGACGACGCAACGACCAACAACCGATCAACTATCGTAAACTCGATCACCTCCCTCCTCGGGCCCTCCTCTCCTCAGTCCCATCCAACCCCTTACAAACCCACCCTCTGGCACTCGAAGCTCCCACACGAACATGCGTTGCTCGTATTCGAACAAGCCCTCTTTGGCGCCGCGCCTGACCCGAAACGATTGTTGGCGCTGGAACCCCCGGCTCGGGCGGTGAGGAGGCATGCGCCGAGTAGTGCGATGGATACGCCAGAGGGGAAGGGGTGGGGGGTTTTCGTGGGTGGGTTGCCTGGGTGGACGAGTGATTCTAACAGTCCGAGTGGTGGTGACGTTGGCGGTGGCGGCAGGGATGGGGATGGTTGGGAAGACCAAAGGCCGTCGCTTCGTGGGTTACTTAAACACCGTCGTCGGACTCGACTTTCTGAAGAGGACGAGGCATGGGAAACCTATCACCCAGCGATCGCACCTACGAACGAAAACTGTTTCAATTATATATTGTTACTTGGTTTGACGGGCCGTGGGGCGCAGGTTGCGCGTGTGTTGGGGTGGATGCGAGAGGTGGGGATCGAGCCTGGGAGACAGACGATTGGGGCGGCGCTGGTGTTGTGGAGGGAGGTATGTGTGAGTCGGTTGGGGCCGTTAATGGGGGGGCGGAGCAGGGGGGTGTCTTTGTCGTCCTCGTTGGGTAAACAGGTGTATGAATCTGCTTCTGTTGTTGGAGTGGGAGATGACAGCGAGAGTGATAGCGGGGGGGAGTACGCGAAATTGGTGGCGTGGCTTGAAGATTGGGTGGGTTGGCGACGGATGCCTGGGCCGAGGGAGATGGCGCTGTGGACGAGGAATATTGCAAGGGCTAGGGAGGGGGGTAGGGACGAGGGTGAGGTGGAGAGGGGGATCGAGGAGGCTGTTCGGGAGGGTGGCGGTGGTTAGATATCCTAAAACTTTAATATACGAGTTGTAGAGTACAGTTGGTCTATTTTGTTAATGAGGCGATCTTTGCCTTTTTTTTTGTTCAATCAAAAATTCAAGAAAAAAAAAAAAGAAGGTTGCAGCTCGAAAAAAAAGGGGGGCTAGCCTCTAGCTGACAATTTCAATATCTTAAAACTGAAATATTCAGTACTTAGTGAGGGTCGAAATTTAAGCGCAAAATAATCAGATTCACCGACAATCACCGCATGTATACACATCTTCTCAATTTTTTTCCCCCCCCCCTTCGACATTACTGCATCCATCTGAGCGGGCCTCAGATCCAAAACCCAACAAATAAATTACTCCACTTCTTCTAGCACCCTACCTACTCTTGTTTTCCCCACTATGCCAAGCATATGTTCAACCCTCGTCCTTGGTCTCATCTTATTACTCTCGTCACCCATCTCCTTGGCAGCTGTGTTACCAGAAAACAATGGAAAATTGGATGCTCGAAGAGATCGGACGCTTAAGGAGCAAGGAACGATTTGGTTCTCAAATGTACAGATAGTGGACATAGACGGAAACTTGGTGAGTTTTATCTGGCTCAATTCTTTTTTTTTTTTTTTTTTTTTTGTGTACCCAAGTGGTTTTCAAAAGCTGAAGCACGCACATTTACCCCCCCGCCCACAATAAAAAATAAAAAATCTACTATTATTAGATTAACGAACTGCTGCGCGAAATCAAGATGGTCGTTTTATCCGAGATCAAACCACTGACCAAATACATGCAAGTCGCAGAATTCTGCGATTTGCAAAATCTCGACCACCGTTGTATAGATGGGGCTCAATCATTTTGCTAGATGCGCTTGATGGTAAGTCTGTTCGGCTTCGGGCTTTTTTTTTTTTTTACTTGTTGGAGCGGAGGGTTGAGATCAATCGGTTTATTCTAGCGAAATTGGAGGAATATCGTCGCACACACAATTCCGGTGAGAGCAGTGGAGTAAATGGAGTAGCCACTATGCGGGTACAACAACAACAGGGTACCCCTGCGGGCGGAAGCCGGGCAGTATATCAAGGGCGGATACCAACAAGTAAAAAAGTAGAAAAGAAAAAATAGCTAGGCTAGTTGGGGGCCTATTGACTAGATGATGAATGAGTCGTCTTCAAATAAAACTCATGTGATTTATCACAACCCTCACAAAATAATGCTCATATAACCACCGACCCTTACTCCCTAAGAAGCAGAATGCAAAAAAATGATGAGGCAGATGGAACGACCAAAAAAAAAGCTAGCCATCGATGAATGAAACCCCCTCCCCAAAGTCTGTGAGAAAATGCACCACCTTTGTCCTGTTTACTCTTGGAAAACCTGCGTGGCGCAGGTTGTGTGTGTGTTGGGGTGGATGCGGGAGGTGGGGACCGACCTTGGGAGACAAACGAATGAGGCGGTGCTCGTGTTGTGGTGTGGTTGAGTCGGTTGGGGCCGGGACTAGTTGATGACAGCGAGAGTGATACGTAGCGATAGTGGAGGGGAGTATGCGGAATTGGTGGCGTGGCTCGAAGATCGGGTAGGTTGGCGATGGATGCATAGACCGAGGGAGATGGCGGTGTGGACTAGGAATATTGCAAGAGCTAGGGAGGGGGGTAGGGACGAGGGTGAGGTGGAGAGGGGGATCGAGGAGGCTGTTCGGGAGGGTGGCTAAGGGTGTGGCGGTGGCTAGATATCTGTGATATTTTTTGGTATGAGTCGTAGAGTACATTTTGTCCATTCTATTACTGAGGCGATTATTATTATTTCAAATTTGCACAATCAAAAATCAAAACAAAAAAAACGGTTGCAGCTCGGGAAATGGGGGCTCTGATCAAAAGATCAAATTCACTGACAATTTCATTATCGTATGTATAATACATATTTCTCTCTTTTCTTTACCTTCCCCCCCTTCTTCTTCTTTTTCAACGTTACGCATCTGAGCGGGCCTCAGATCCAACCAAGAAAAATATCCCCCAATCACTGTAACATCCAGTATGCCAAACATATGTTCAACCCTCATCCTGGGTCTCATCTTATTACTCTCGTCACCGATCTCCTTGGCAACTGTGTTACCGGAAAACAATGGAGCACTGGATGTTCGGAGTTACGAGTCAATCCAAACAAGAGACAGGCAGCTCAAGGATCAAGGAACGTCTTGGTGGGCAGATGTATTTACCGTGGACATCGACGGGAAAGAGGTGAGTTCATCTGGCTCAAGTGGTTTTTTTTTGTGCCCAGGTGGGTTTGTTTTCAAAAGGCTGAAGCAACCCTCCTACTGTTAGATCATTCCACTGCGCCGAATCAAGATAGTTATTTTAGCCGAAGTCAATTCAATGACCAAACACATCCAAGTTGCAGAAATCTGTGGCTTGCATGATAACTTCCTTTGCATAGATGGGGCTGAGTTTGGTATCCCAAACAGCGCTGATGGTAACCCTCCATGGGTTATATTTAGACGCGTCATACTGTCGCCAAAGACGAAAATGCGGCCCTCAGGCGACCCCCCTATATTAGCTGCTCAAGCTGAAAGGCTGCTACATACATTGTTGCGTTGTGGTAAGACTCTACGCCCTGTCAATCTACTTAGAGAGTTTTGGTACTCAACAGCAGACCTATTCCAGAGGGTGTAGTCGCTTTTGGACATGTCTTTCAATCGAATGGGCGCTTCTTGCAGGCTAGCCATGGGCACAACCTGGTGGGGTTTTTATCTTCCTTAGCTGTTGCTGTTGCTCACCACTGCTTCTGAGTGCCTTAGGGCCTAAGCGCTGTTTTTTTCATAGAAATCCTCGCTGGCCCTGATGGAAATAATCGTTATATAGCAGCCGCATGGAAAAAAGAATCATCAAAACACCCAGTCAGTGTCGAGGCTCAAGATTATGGCATCCCGGATGCTAGAGAGGTTACGCGTGTGACTGTACTGCCATCATGTATTGGGATACCCGTACCTGAACTCAATTTCTTTGGAGACCAACCTGATAAACTGCTAAATGCGCTTGAAGGTACGATATGATGCTCACTTTGGTTTCGGAGGGTTGAGATCAATGGCAATCTAGCAAAATTGGAGGAATACCGTCGTAGACAGACCTCAGTTGGTGACAGTGAAGAAATTATAGCAACCGCTAGAAAGAAACGCAAGGCCCCAGCAGGCAGAAGCGGTAGACAAGTAGTGATCGAGGGGCGGATAGAGAAAAAGAAAAAATAATAATAGAATGGCTGGGCCCACAGGGTGTTCTGATTTGGGGCCTATTTACACTCATTTCCTAGATGATTAATGAGTCGTCTTCAAATAAAACTCACAACCTCACAAGATAATGCGTACATAACCACCGCCAACCCTACTCCTTGAAAGCAATGTGCAAATAGAGGATCAGGCACATGGAAGCGACCAAAAAAAAGCTAGGCCTCAATCCATTGATATAACCCCCTCCAGAGTCTGTGGAAAAAAGCACCACCCTTTGATCCCTGTGTCTTTTTTTATTCTTGGAAGACCAAAGGTCGTTGCTTCGTGGGTTTCTTGAACGCCTTTGTCATACTCGACCTCCTGAAAACGACGACATCTGGACGGAATGAGAACCTACCGCTCAATGATTACAGCCACAAAACAAAAACTGTTTCAATTATGTATGGTTATTCAAATATGTATGGTTACTTGGTTTGGGGCGCAGGTTGCACATATTTTGGGGTGGATGTGGAAGGTGGGGATTGAGCCTGGAAGACAGATGATTGGGGCTGGGGTGGCGCTTGTGTTGTGGAGGGAGGTGTGTGTGAGTGTTGGTAGGGGCCGTTAATTTGGGGGAAGAAGGGGTTGTCTTTGTCTTTGTTGTCGTTGTTGTTGCTGGGTAAACGGGTGTACGAACCTGCTTCTGTTGGAGTGGGAGGTGACAGCGATAGTGGGGGGAGTACACCAAACTGGTGGCGTGGCTTGAAAACTGGGTGGGGACGGATGCCTGGGCCGAGGGAGATGGCGGTGTGGACTAGGAATATTGCAAGGGCTAGGGAGGGACGAGGTGGAGGTGGAGAGGGGGATTGTTCGGGAGGGTGGCTGGGGGTGTCGGTGAGCGGTAGGACGTGTGGTGATAGGTAAAAAAGGGATCAGGTTATTTTGTGTCCATCCTGTTACAAATAATTTGTTTTGCTTTGCTACTGTTGGTAGCTACTTGTTGGTTGGGGAACTTGCAGGACGCTGTTGCTGTTGGAATATTATTGATCAATGGTTACAGCAGAGGCGCTCGCCAGTGATGCAACATAGGCTCGTGACCATTCCCTCTACTAACAGCTTGCTCAAGGGACTGGTGACCAGCCTACTGGGTCTAGGCGTACCAATAGGATCTGAACATAAGCGCAATCAAGAACATCATGGTCCGATAATTGCCGTATATATATTTCCTTTTTTTTTTGTCTCTCTCTTCTTCGACGTTACTTACTGTATCTGAGCAGGCCTCAGATTAAAAATAAATAAAAATCCCCCCCTTCTTCTAGCATCCTACTTTTATTATCGCTTCAATTGCTCCAGTTACTTTACATTCACGATGCCAAGCATATGTTCAACCCTCATCCTGAGTCTCATTCTATCACTCTCGTCACCTTTTTCCTTAGGAGCTGCGTTGCCAGAAAGCAACGGGGCAATGGATGCTCAAAGTTACGAGCCGGTCCAAATGCAGCACAGCTTAGTGCCAAGAGACACAGGAACATTTTGGACAACAAGAGTACAGCCTGTGGACGTGAATGGGGAAAAAGTGAGTTATCTGGACCAAGTTGGGTTTGTAGCATTGGTTCTTTTTTAAAGCTGAAGCACCCACTATTAGGCAAGTCCGGAGCGCAACATGGATATGGTAATTTTAACTGAGCACGAAAAATTGTACCAGTACCTGCAAGTGGGAGCATACTGCACTTGGAAAGATGTTTTGGATGATACTTCCCATTGCGTACATGGAGGTGAATTTGGTATCCCCGATGAGAGTATTGATAAACCTACATGGGTTAGATTTGCACGCGTTAAGACGCTGCAATCGACGCCAAGTTTGCCCATGAGTATTACTCCTATAGCAGCTGCCCAAGCTGAAAAGCTGCTATCCACCTTCCTCAGTATTGGTAAAATACTACGCCCCATTAAAACGCTTAAAGATTTGGCACTTGACTGCAGACCTGTTCCAGAGGATATAGTTGGTATAGGACGCGTCTTTCATTCGAGGGGGCGCTTCTTGCAAGCTAGTAGTGGGTGCAACCTGGTGGGATGTTATTTATCTTAGCTGTTGTGTTACTTACACCACTTTTGAGTGTCTTAGGCCAATAAAGCTGCTTATTTCATAGAAATCCTTGCTAGTCCTGATGAAAATGATTGTTACATAGCAGCCGCATGGAGTCACAAAGACCCAGTCAGTGTCAGGGCTCAGATCATGGTATCCCAGATGCTAGAAAGGCTTTGCGTGTGACTGTACTACCATCGGGTAATGGGAAACCCGTACCTGAACATAATTTCTCTGGAGACCAACCTGATAAGCTGCTAAATGCGCTTGAAGGTAAGATATTACACTCATTTTAATTTTGGAGGTTGAGATGAATGGCATTCCAGCAAAATTGATGGAATACCGTTATCCGCAGACCTCAGTTGGCAGCAGTGAAGGAAATGGAGTAGCCAATTCAAAGGTAGAAAAAGGAAAGAGCCGTAAAGGGACAGGGGACAGTAGGGAAAGAAGGAGCCGTAAAGGGACAAAGGACAGCGGAGGGACAATAAAAGGTACTAAAAAAAATTAAGATGGCTAGGCCCAGGGTGTTCTAGTTGAGTGCATAATTTACAAGATGATTAAGGAGTTGTCTTTGTCTGTAAGCTCACAGAATATTGCTCACTACCACCCAGGATTTGAGATGTTAATACTATTCATTATATGCACAAGAAGCGACTCATGGCGATGGCGCAACCCCGTAACGTCTCACACAAGACTTTAATGATGATAATCCCTCTAACAATCGAACAGTTGTATAGAGAACCACTAATTCAGGCCGTCGCTTTGTCCCACGTTGAACATTTCCTTATCTATATTTCACCTAGTGTGCTACTGCTTTCATGCTTTGCTATCCTTGCTTTACCATAAATGACAAAACTGCTCAATGCGCCTTATCATATCGTATTCATAGGCTTTGAGGTGCTTGTATTCTAGATGGCAGGTGGCAAAAAGCTGACACAAATCGACTTACACACTATGGTGCTCATGAAAGGGATCAAGCACATGCATTCCTATGAGATCACTAGACAGGCGAGGTACATTAGTCATGATATACAATCTACGAGGGGTGTTGGGAACCTCGACGTAGAGAATCGATGTTTCTGTCTGTTCACATGCTTAGATCGCTTTACTTTTGTAGACAAGGACGTATGCGGAGGAGTCTTCGCCTATCGCCAACAAGATGGATCAGTTTGTTTGAGATATGCACGGGAGTAAAGTAGAGAAGGGCGCACCTCCACCATCTAGAGTAGATAGCTTTTCCTTTGGAAACAAGGAGACTTTGTCGTCATCAAACTTATACCAATCTTCATCATCTTCGTCTAGTTCGATAGACGCAGAACCTGATAATGCGTTGACGCCTGGACTAGCTGCGCTCTCGGATGAAGTGGGCTCGACAGCCAAGGCAGCTTTCGATGCATGGAATACACTCTTCTTAACAAACCCAATATAGTGCCCAGCATCTGCTGCGGCGCCTTTGTGCGTTACGATCGCTGGTTTTTTGTCCACAATCAGAAGCATTTCTAGTAGTGCTTTTTAGGGAGTTTGAACATACCAACAAGATCATAAAGCCCAGCAATACTAGCACCAATGTCACGTTTCACATCGACATCAATCAGTGCCTCCAACTCCTCTTTCTCCTTCGTCCGATATACGCTTTCATCTTCCAGCTCACCACTAGCGACCTGCTTCCCCTTCTCAATCACGGCTTCTGTCGTGGGTGGCTCGACAGCGAGAACGGCCGTAGCATCACCCATCTCGACATCTGCAGTTGCTACGGGTCCAGACGGCGTTGAAGACATAGTCGAAGGCGTTGCTTTTGTCCTCTTTCGTACCTTGCGACGTTCCGCCCGTTCTTTTTCAATACCTTTCAACTTCCGGCTGGCAGGTAGGAGCTTAGCTCTGAGGTCATCCGTCGCAAGGTCGAGGGCGTCGAATTCAAGGGGAAATTTCACCTTGCGCTACGATAAATGATGTTAATGACCCGTGGGCGGGTCAGATGTGAGAGGATAGCTACCATAATTTTGGCTTTTTTTTGTATGTCTTGTCGCCACGCAAATCGAACCATGTGAACAACGAGGTAGCCTGGCAGACGCGTCATACGTGATTTTTGGGTATAAACAGCCTCACGACCAAGAGTGGGCGATCGTTTTTCAACTTTTTGGTCGAGCGACTGGCATGGGTCTTAGCCAAAGTGATGGAAACGAAGATCATTGCTACGTACATTCATAATTCCAGTCAGCATGAAATTTGTCGTGATGTTAATATTACATTCGAGTTTTAAAATATTTTCATGAGCGATAGATGGCTCCTCCTCAGGGGCTTCATCGCATGTGAGTCTGGAAGTAGTTGTTAGCTGGTATCGACGCATATATGTAGCCAGGGTGAACCAACTCTCTGCGCATCTCACCCATGAGGTATTGCTCCACAAACTTCTTCCTATTGGCAGAGGCCAAATCGGATGGCGAGAGGGCGGAAGAGCCAGTAGGAAGACCAGGGACGTTCCGCAAGCTATTGACAATTTGTCCAAAACATTCTTCCGCATCTGCGGCCTATCCTGAGCTAAACCAAACCGGAGAAACAAAAACCACTGCACCTTGCTGAGCGTACCCAGACATTCCAGGTACTTTTGTATTTCTGTCCAATTCTGCGAACTGTGGGTTGACCTATGACAGACGGATTAACAGTTATGGATTGTGGTTAGAGAAGATACTACCTGACGTAACGTTGATAAAAAACTCATGGGTGTGATATTATCAGTCGTTCTTGACATATTAGCATAGAGGTCGCGCAGTGCTGCAGGCAGGGGGGTCGCTGAGCTGAGGGACGGTCTGGTGCAATCCAACTGTTGCAGTAAGCCGCGTAAAAGTAGTAGTTATGACATACGCGCTAAGGGCCAATTGAAGCTCTGGGATAGCGCGCAAAGCTTGAACAGACGCGTTCATATAGCAGGTATTTCCAAGACTGAAAGATACATGAGCTCAGTAAAAGTAAGAAGGTTGAATTTAAGGCGAACTTGCGAAGACCGACGGGCTTAGCGAGCTAAAATGATGTCAGTGGGGTTACGATAGGGGACACTACATGGATATTACAGCTTCTGCGAGTTCAGCATCGTCCATGTCTGGTGATTTTGCTTTGGTTTGTGGGATTCGTAGAGTAATTTTAGGTGAACCTTACCTTCTAGGAAGACAATGGGTTTTGTAGGCGGTTTGGGAAGGTCTCCAGCGGCGCCAATAACCATGAAAGTCTGCCCTGCCTTCGGGCCAATCTTCTTCCATGACGAGTCCTCCTAAAAATCAAAGTCTATGGGGCGTGTCGTGAGACGATGATGGAGCCTACCTTGAGCACGCCACCTTTGACCATGACCTTCATACGGTCGATTGGTACCCCAGTTGCCTGATAAACTGCGTCCTTGAAGGTCGCTGGAGGAAGATCGGGATCCAGTTGGACATCGTAGGTTTTTCCAGAATGCTTTATTTGAACTGCAAGGGGAGCCATAGTAGGATCGTGGTAGACTAGGTAGAATTTTCTAGTTGACGCGTATACTTTTATATGCCGCCGCGTCATTTTGTCAGCCTTTATCACCGAGAACGATATTTGTGTGTGATTGGATCTAAGGCTGTCGGCAAATTACCAATTTGGTGTTGGACTACCACTTGGATCGATAAATTTATTGCCCAGGTGCAGCTCTCCGAGATCGCACGAGTGCTTTGGCTGGGTTTCTCTAGTTCTTGTCGCACATTTATCAGAGCCTACGCTATGTCCTCTAAAGCTAAAATATCACCAACGGAGGAGGAATTAAGATACGCTTTGGTCTCACTCAAAACCAGATACCCAAGCCTCGGGATCGCGAAAACACACACGCTTTTACTCGCGACTTACCCGACCTGGATCGTCAGCGAGAAGCGGACAAAGAAAATTCTCCAAAATGAAGGATTGGTGCTAGATACTCCCAGCCCTCAGAGTGGGGATATTGTATACCCCACGTCGCGTCTTATACCTGATCTCGATATATCTAAATGGACAAATAAAGTTCAGGTCAGGCATTACGACAAGAGGAAGGGCAAGGGGCTAGTCGCAATCCAAGACATAGAAGATGGTGAAACAATATGGAAGGAAGACCCGTTCGTCCTTGCTCCAGAGTGGCGGGTGTCTCGTTTTTGGTTCTGCCCTGCTAATTATAACTAATGTGCATTCCCCCCACAGGGGACTATACGACTTGCAAACCTCCTCAGCCGCTTGCGGGTTTTGTTCAACACCCCTCGACCGTGCGTCGCCACTCACTCTTGCATGCCCGGCGGCCTCATCCTCGCAAGTGCATTGCCCATATCGCTTTTGTAATCGATTATGTCTGTCTCGGTCAGCTAAGCACCATCCCTTGCTGTGCCCCTCCCAAAATCCTGGTTGTGCACCTTTGTTGAAGTTGATGAGAGACACAGAATGGATGGCTTTACATGCTTTATCTCAGTGTACTTCACGTATCCTGCTCGCTGGCCAGCGCAGTCCCGAAGAAGAGGATCAAGACTGGAAGACGATATCAGGTTTTGCGGAACTAGGTTTAGAGGAAAGATTCAAATACAGCTTCAACAGGTGAGTTTTTCCATCCAGAACCTGGTTTCCCGCTAAATGTTATATTCTAGTGCAGGTACGGCGGAACCAGATCGCGACTCTTGGAAGAAAGCACACGAGGCTTTTGTACAAGCGTTTCAGTCTCCGAAGAACCAGGCTGATCAAAAAAGCCTCGTCAAAATACTGAAAAAACCCTTGAATCCAGCCATTGAAAAGGCATTGTTCGATTATGAAGGATTTTTGAAAGGGCTAGGACGGATGAATTTGAGTGCGTTCAATGCGTCGATATGGCTCATGACGCTTATTGATGCATTGATAGACTTGGAGGCCCATGGAGGTTTATACACCCTTCACTCACATCTAAATCATTCTTGCACTCCGAACGTTGCTGTGCGACACAATGACCGTACTTCACTCTCCCGCATTTCTATAATTGCCAAACGCTCGATCACTACTGGGGAAGAGCTTGTGGTCACTTATGTCAGCCCCGAACTCGACGTCCGGAGACGGAGACAGGAACTATTGGCATGGGGTTTTGGTGAATGCAATTGCGTAAGGTGTTTGCAGGAGGCGAAATACATGAAGCCAGAGGAAGATGCAGTAGAGGACTTGGCCACAGAGCTCAAGGCAAGTTTTGGGGTTATGTAGTTGAAGCAATCTAGTCTTGGTGCGTTCCATCTCTTTACATGCATGTTGTGTTTTTGAGTGCCTTTGTTAGTGTCAGTATAAAGCATGATAAAATCTTCACCACTCTACAAGATTTACTTCTTACTTGAGAGCCAGCTTCTGAACTGTTCCAGATGTGGTGTATTCAAGTGGTGAGATACGCACAAGGTTTCGTCAGAACGCTGAAGCGTATTTCTGACAGCAGAAGCTTCCGAAATTGGACGAGGAGAGGGTTTAAGTTGGCCACAAAAACACAATATACTCCCTTTCTTGACTGCAGTCCACTAACCCTGTTGAAATATAGTCCATCATTTGAGCCACATGGTGTGTTAATTTCGGCTGCAGCTGCCAGTGCCAGTGCTCTATCATAATGAATTGCTGGATGATACTAGAACAATAGCCATGATATACAATGATGGCCATAGTCAACGATGTGTCGCATACATAGTCAGCTGTCCTGCATTGACACATGGCCCACGATGTTTGGAAGGTTGTGCGAGTATCACACGTGTGCACATACCAAGATGACGAATGTATTTCTGGCGATTTTCCCCTTTAGAATAGTAGCTCGAGCCCATTTGGTATTCTAATCTGTAAGACTTGGCGCTCAAGCTTCAACCTCAAGTCTTGCAATGAGCTGGAGCAGTACTGAATCAGAAACACACGCAAGCCGGGACTTTACTCAGTTAAGTCGCGCGAATCAAAACATAACAATGAATTGGGTGGAACATTGATCCGATCAAGTCATATGAAATTTGGATGGAAAGAAGCAAATTCATTTTTTCGTGATATTTTCTACGTCTTTTTCTGGTTCTACCCATTTTATAATCAACTACTCTTTCCCAGGTCTCCATATATATGCACCGTGGGGCCATGATCAGTGCTAGTATTACTTACGTTTAGAGGCATGAGTGAGATCACTTCGTTGGTCATGACGTGAGACAAGGGAGGGTTGAAAAGAAGGGGAAGGTACAAACTTAAAGGCCGACTCAACGCAGCGTTTTATTTCCTTATACGTCACGATAAGGCAAGATTGCTCATTCCGTGAAACGAGCATGAGCTTTTCATCGGTGCCGGCATCAAGCTTGATAGCCAAAAATGTGTTCAGACAGCAAGTAGAAGGGAGATGAGAGCGTCACAGACCTTGTTTAAGCAAACCAGGACATGGGATAAATCGACGACAGGGTTGCCTTGATCGTCGACTTGATGAAAAACATAATCACGGAATAATCCTATGAGATAACGATCCCCTGTTTCAGACCATCGCGGTTCATGGGCAAATCTGTAACGAGTAAACTGCAGGGCTTTTGCTGTGTAGGATAGACATCCACGTACTCGGGCCGTTCGTTGATAAACCCAAATTTGCACAGAAGGCGCACAAGGCGTGCATTCTCCAGCTCACTCAGGAGTTCGTGTTCAAGTCGGTCCATACCTCTAGGCGCAAAAAAAAGAAGTCAACTGGTTAGTCCATCCAAAGAGAAACTTGAAGGTGACTGTACATCAGTGCTTCGTCCATTTCAAAGAGGACTTTGCCGCGAATCATATCCAACATCTGATCAATGCTCTATTCGACTCATTAGTTCCCATCCGCCATGTCATGATCTTTGAATCATGCTCACCCTGTGTGGTCCGCCCTTGCCAATCAGAAATAAAGCCACATTCTTGATATCGGCACTATAGTGTCTCGTCATAACATCTATGCTCTTCTGAAAGTTCTGTCCGTTTGACGCTGCGACATTGTTACAACACAGAGCAAATATTAGCCGCCCGAACATAGCAAGGTCCTCCTGTTGCAACAAGCCCATATCTTGGTGTAAATCATGCAATAGGACATCAATGACACTACAAGAGCTGATTCGTACACTGTGAATAGCTGGCATGAGATTGAGGCGAGACAAGGGTCCAAACAGTCGACGGACCGGTTCTGCCCCGTAAGCAAGATCTTAGAGACATCAATCATGCGCACAGCCTGCCCAGCATCGTGAACCTTCTTTATGGCGGATGCAATTTGTACGATATAGGACCAGATAGTACGCTCTGGAATGACTGTTGGAGTATGAACCTGGAGGTAAGGTGATCGTCCATGTTGGTAGGGGTTTAACATGGCAGGAGCCTTGGCTTTCAGGTGCTCATCATGTAGTGTCTTGGCATCAGCGTGATAAGCATGTACAAAGACTAGAGCTAGTTTGTATGTGTTCGTCAGTCATCTGAACTTTTGTGGATGTTTCATACAGTCGTCATTGAAGGACCTAGTTGTGAACGCCTCGCTGACCCACACAATATTTGGGTGTTTGATATTTGACCAGACCTCAATTGCGTTGAAGGCTGATCGGTTGATCAAACGGTAGTCTGCCAAGTACTGCTTGTGAGACGTCGAATCGAAAACAATGGGAATGACTTACTCTCAATTCGTCGGAGGGCGTAGGGCAACCCGTCCGATGAGCGAATAGCTCTGTAGACTATCGAATACCAATTTCCGAGCTTCCTTCGCTCGATTGTATCACTGCTTTCTTCAAGTGGAACGAGCGTATGATAGCCTTGCAGCTCGTCAGGTAAGTTGGAGCCTATAGAAAGGTTTAGAAATGACGGATGAAAAGCGCGGGAACATACCAGCGGGTGCTATTTGACGAATTGTTTCGCTGCGTGTCTGGAGAACCTGCCGAAGACTAGAAGATGGTGGCACGAAATGGCTGTCAGAGCTAGATGCAACATATTTGGCTGGGAGAGCCGGTGTGTAGAGATGGTAATTCAGCTAGATAGAACAAGAAAGTGAGGAAGAAACTTTGGGATGTTAAATTGTATGTATACCTACCGGCTGGCGCAAGTATACCGGAGGGGCAGATTGATAGTACGTTGAGCCTAATGCATTGGGACCATACTCAGAATATGCAGCGTATTGACTTTGATCATAGAAGCTTGAATCCAGCTGGATAGGGAATACTCAGCGGGTATGATGTGTACTTGAACATCTACATACTTGCTCCATCTGCTGTGATAAGTCGTTTTCCTCTGTTGAGTACACATAAGGGTTGTAACTCTCTAGAGGTTCATATTCTTGATAACCTGTAGGGCTTTGTGTGGTGGGCGGTGTGGCAGAGGGCCTACGTTACATTCGTAAGGATATATTGCAAGTAGGATACGACATGACTTGCCCCGCGTCCGACGGAAACCGTCGTTCTACAGAAGGAAGTAGAGGTGTGGCGTTGCTAGTAAATGCTTTTGGAACAAAGACCGGGGCATTCAAAGCCTGAGGCGTGATCGTAGAGGAGCGAGGCTCTTGCGGAACAGGGAATGGAGAGCTGTCATACAGTTGACAATAACAAGTAAGATTTCATGCCGCAAACACATACCTGGGTGATGGGGGCTCTAGCTACAGGGAACGTGAGCCAGGTGCAGTGGATTGTGTTTATTACGGACCGACGGGTGAAGAAATGGACAGCCCTTATCCTGGTGTTTGCAAAACCTAATAATCATTCACCTCAAAGACACGACACAGTAACCAAAGTGCTCACCCGTATATCAACACATTCTTGCACTGTTTTCTTTGCACGGAATCTGCATGATCTCAACTCAACTAACATGAATTGCGTACAATGCATGGCAAACCTTTCTTTGGTGCCTTAAGCTCATCCTGAGTACTGGGGTCTACGATCCTTACGGCAGTCGACTGAGGCCTGGCAAAAAAGGCCATTTCATAGACTGCAAAGAAGATTTTACAGGCTGACAGGACAACGAGGTCCACCGCCCAACGGAAACGCGATCAACCCAGAGCTCTAAGCTGAGATTTCGAATACAAAACATCATGTACAAATAGCCGTAAATAGCAAGTATTACAAGCGAACAAAGACTGTACTAGTGTACTCTTCGTGGTAGCGTAACACGTATCGTGGCCGTGTCTATCCAAGGACAAAAGTTTGGTCTTTCCGGATCAATACTGTTTGGTTCAGCAACTGGTGTCAGGACCTTGGTAGAAATATGTTGACTCGATCTAACGGTTCCGGAGAACATCAAGAGCAGGACATCTCCGAGCGTTGTGCATATGGCGTTCTGGGTATGCAAGCAAAGCATCCTCGGCGTTCACAGGTGCCACATACATCGTTTTTGAAGCCAATCACGCTCTGCGTAAACCTGTAAGTGAATGACGGCTCCATAGAATATGTAATTGACGTAATTACCCAGATGTATGCGTGTATTAGCCATCCATCATTTGCCTTGATAACCTGTATATCAGCTATGGGCGCTTTAGGTTGACGGGCCCAATTTGCCATGAGATCGAATATGTTCAGGGGTGCAGACCATTGTCATGCGACTTTACGTTTTGTTCAAGCTCCCATCCCTCACCGGAGATCACCCTTGTTGGTGGACCTTGTCATTGTCAGCCCTGCCGGGCCGGCATGGTGATTGAGTTTCACAGAACGATAGGCTGGGATGCTGAGTTGTGTAGTACTTATAGAGGGCGCCGCATGATGATTACGAGGAATGACTGGGTAGATGCTTAGATTATTGGAGGGGCGACCCTGATCAAAAGGGAGGGATAATAGAGAACTGAGCCGATGTCTTTATTAGGCAAGTGCTATAATAGGCGCGAATAAGCCGCAAGGAACCAGGTTACACCGTGATCAGTTCAATCTTGGTTTGCTCCCTTGTTCCATTTCCCTCGAGGCCGGCTCTCATACGAGTCAACTACAACGATGGCCTATGCTCAGACGTTGAGCCCTCAAGTAGCTCATCAGCATTACCGCGAATTGCAGGCATCTGTGACTCCTCCCATGCAAAGAAGACATATTTCCAAGATGCGTTTTGTCGCCGACCTGTCTCAATGTCTCTTCGACTTTGTGATCCAACTACTACCTACCGCAGAGGAAATGGCAGTCAAGGAAGATGTCAGAAAGCTTCTCGAGAGACTCATCCGCACGATCGAGCCTGACAGCCGATTACTATCCTTTGGAAGTACAGCCAATGGCTTTAGTCTCCGTAACTCTGGTCAGCAGTCTGCCCAAAGTAAAGATCCTAATAATCAGCCTACAATTGCATTTGCATACAGATATGGACCTATGCTGCTTGATTGACTCTAAAGAACGGCTGGCTGCGACTGATCTTGTAACTATGCTAGGAGACCTCCTCGAACGTGGTACGTGTTGTAGTCTTATATTCTGTTCTCTTCTTGCTTCCTTATACAAACTTCCAGAGACGAAATTCCACGTCAAGCCACTTCCCCATGCAAGGATACCGATCGTAAAACTTTCTCTTGACCCATCTCCTGGTCTTCCGCTAGGCATTGCCTGCGACATCGGCTTCGAAAACAGATTGGCATTGGAGAACACACGTCTCTTGATGTGCTATGCTATGATTGACCCGACTCGTGTCCGAACATTAGTTTTGTTTTGTGAGTGACATATTGACCCCTTGTTCACGATTCTCCGCTGATTGATCGCTCAACTTCAGTGAAGGTCTGGAGTAAACGGAGGTAAGTTGATCAAGAATCTTCTGTGTCCCATCATCTTATTCTTATATAGAAAAATCAACTCACCTTACAAAGGAACCCTTTCGTCTTATGGCTATGTGCTACTCGTCATTTATTTCTTGGTCCATGTCAAGAACCCTCCCATACTTCCAAACCTCCAACAAATGCCGCCTTTGCGACCAATAACGACTGTGGGTCATTGAATGGTCCATGATAAATATGATTTAACCCCTTCACAGGAGGAAACTCATCTGTCAGGATACAACACATGGTTCTTTGATGACATCGAGCTCCTAAGGCAGCGGTGGCATTCGGAGAATACGGAAGGCGTGGCAGAGCTGTAAGCTCATACAGTTGAAGCTTCTGAACAATAATGGCTGACGACCAACCCCCTCGCTCAGACTCATTGACTTCTTCCGCTACTATTCACGCGATTTCTCATACAACACTGGCGTAGCATCTATCAGGTCGGGTTTATTGAAGAAGGAATCCAAGGGATGGCAGAATGAGGTATGTGGGATCTATGGACTAGTTGGCAATTTCTGACAAGGCTATAGTTTTCGCCTGGACGTTACAACGATTCACGAGAGCGCAATAGGCTATGTATCGAGGTATTTGTTTTTCATGTCTGACTTACGTTGTTCTCTCATCAACTATCGGGTGTAAGGATCCCTTTGAAGTAGATTATAACGTTGCACGCTGTGTAACCAAAGATGGACTCTACACAGTAAGTATATTTGTTCTTGACCCACCCAAATCTATATCAATCGTTGTTTTAGATTCGTGGGGAGTTTATGCGTGCAACCCGAGTGTTGTCAACTCGTCCCGAACGTGCTATCGTTGCACTGGCTGAGCTTTGCGAGGAGAGAAAAGACGAAGACCTCATTTCTGCTCCGCCTTATGCTTCGCCTCGCGTGTCACTTCCTCCACAGACGCCGTACAGTGTTGGTAGCCAGTCTATGCGGTCAAAGGGGCTATCTGGTCTGGAACAACTGTCCCCTCCGACTAGATTACTTGAACCAGGCTCCAGCCACTCAACTCAAGTCGCCACCCGGCCACCAGAGCATATGGCTCCCAAACGGAGCAAATGGACAAGCCCACCACCTGCTGAGGCGCCTTCGGCTGATCATTCCCTATTCGAGAGCCAACTAGGCATAGGGCTAGAACTGGCCACGTCATCTTCTGAAGCACGGGAAAAGGAAACATCACACTACTCATCGTCAAGCAATAGCGAGTTCATGACTGATGAAGAGAATCGCTCTGACGCCGCCGAGTCAGACGAAGCTATCTCTGTGCGCTCGTATACCGAGGGATCGTTGTCCAATGGCTCAAGCGGACAGAGGAGACCGTCTTGGCATGCCCGCGATCAAGCATCTCTAACGGGACAAGGCCTCAGCGGTCGGCTGCGCTATCTACGGGGAACCGACACTTCTACTACTCCTAATTCCCATGCCTCACCTTCTGGTGAACCCATATCTACCACTTCCAATGCCGAAATCGAGAAACCACCAATAAGAGGCTCACCACGGCCGCCACGTGGGCCCTCATGGCCGTCGTCCAACACCCCTATTGGCGTCTCAGTTCCTTTACCCCCGTCCCCAGATCCACCCTTGGAGCATCCACCCAGCTTTGCAGAATCTTCCACTGTATATTATCAAACTACTGTTCCACGCTCACCGCGCCCTAACATTCTATACCCTTCACCTGGATCACATCCGACTCTGCTATCCCAATACATGTACCAACAACACAATATCAATGCTACGCCCCCACCTGATATTTTCCCGCCGAATATGCCCCCAGGGATAACATCCATTAACTCGCGGGTTCCGAGACTTGGCCCGGAAACTCCAACGCCTGCAACATACTCGCATACACACTCACTCTCTACTACGACCATCACGGCTTCCACACCTCCGTCAAACGCTGTAGGGTTTTTCCCACCTTACAACAGCTCCTTGACCTCCTCTGTATCTGCACGTCGCCTCTCAGGGACAGAACAACAGACCTCATCTCAACTAAATTCAACAACGGAATCACCTCGTCTCAACGATCTATCAAAGAACTCTTTCAAACAGGGTCAATTCATCGTGCCAGCCATCAACAACGGGTCAAGCTCTCCGCAGCTATCCTCAACGAACTCGAATAGTAGCTCACCAGCACCGTCCTCAACAGGATATACTACCTCTCTATCTCGCTCGCCGTCACCACAATCAAAACCATCATCACCACCAGCCACTGCCATACCGATAAATCCCACAAGTCTACCTGATGGTAGTGTCAAAGATATCTCCTCCACCCTTGTTGCTACGCAATTGAAAGAAGAACCAAAGTCATCCAAGGCAAAACTAGATTTGTCAAATGTTAGCTGAGCTTTCGACGTACAACTGCTGCTTCAGCACGGGGCATCCACACGACCTCACACGACCTCCCAATCACTAGGCCTTCCCACCCAGGTTGTTACATCTGTGTCAAAATAAACGCGTCCATAGCCAAACTCAACGCATGTCGGCACTCATAAAAAGCTTCTTGGCCCTTTAGATTGATATCAACCTCTCCTTGTGGTCCCTTTCACATCCCCGCCGGTAATCTGCTTTTTTGTGGTTTCATCTCATCCAAATACTTTACTTTACATTTCTTAGTTGACCAGATCTGGCGTACGATACGCGTTCCTTCCCACCTACCATCCCACTATCAACCTACATACTCGTGTTCGAATCAGTTCGATTGGCTTCGCTTGATTTCCGGCCTACCGTCCCCCCTGCTGCTTCCACTCTTTATTCATTCTCCCACCCATCCTGATGATATCAATCGATAATCCAGGGCCAAACGCACAGGGTAGAAGGATCATGGATCATTACTCACAGCTCCGGAGAACTAAACGGCATTGATTTGCACCTGCATAGGGTGTGTATTCATTGTTGATATGTCTCTTATCACAATTAAAGAAACATGCTGTTTTACGGAGGAAAGAAGTGATGTAAAGTCGGCAAGATCTAGAAACAGGGGATAGGTATGGAATGCTTAGTTAGTACGTAGACGAACTACTCCTCTTGTGTGTTGAATGGATTAGCAATTTCTTCTGACCCGTCAACAGGACTCAGGAGTGTAATGGTTGGGCCACGTAGGACTGCAAGTCCTAATGAACGTGTATGCAACTCGGGCTCTGTGCGTTACTTTTGCATAAGAAAGGGGCATGTTGGCAATCAGACCAGGGGCCACGGATCTTACCCATCAATTCTTCCTCCACCTCGTCCAGTACAAGGTTTAGCAACTGGTCGTATCCTTTCAAAATACCGCTCACTGTAAGGTGGAAGATTTGGCTGGGGATATTGGATATATTGCAATTTTTATCATGCGCACCTTCTCGTCCGCCTGTGAATTTTACACGGATGCGCTCGTTCACGTATTTTGAAAGGTCTAGTATTGCTTCACGTTTTGGTTTGTCCATAGTTGGTTGTGAGCCTTGTGGGCCACCTGGACGGCCTTTGAAGCCGCCGCCAATGCCTCTAGCCCCTCGAGCTGCACCACGACCCTAAAGAATGAGTTGATACGCATAGATAAATGTTGAGATAGTCGGATAGCTGACCCGATCTGCCATGAGTTAGTGATAATGGGATGAACTTTTGGCTGATGTTGTAGTTGGGTTGAGCTTGTTTATTGACATTTTATTTATTTTTTTGAGTTGTGCTGTGGCCCTGTTAAGTGTTCGTTCATTCTTCCATTATCACTAGCTAGTACAGCCCCCACCTTTTTATCTCGCATCCACTACAATCAGCTCAACCTCCTCTCCTAGCTAATTCGCTTTTTTTTTTTAACGATTCATACGAGCGTCTTATATCGTCGTCTCTCTGTCGACCATGAATGCCACGGACCTCCTCACAAATTCACTCTCTGCAGGTACGCCACTGTCCAGCGCGTTTCATACTCTTTAATTGGCCTCACCATGCTCTATTTTCAAAAATACAGATACCAGTACGCGCCAAGATGCAACCGAAAAGCTCGAAAGTGCAGCAAGAGATAATTATGTACGCCTCGTTGTTCTCAGTGATATTGTGTTTCCATGCTCATCGCACGCATCTACACCATAATTGGCCTCTAGCCAGAGTACATGTTGATGCTTTCATCGGTCCTTCTGGAAGAAAGCAACCAACTTCATATCCGAAACGCAGCAGGTCTTGCTTTGAAGAATGCCCTGTCCGCTCGTGTATGTCACCCCGTTCATTTGCCTTCTTGTCTTTCGTCCACCAACAAATTTTTCTCGATGAATTTCACCGTGTAGGAGAATGCACGACAGACTGAATATTCGAACCGGTGGCTCAACCTAAACAACGATACGAAAGCAAAGATCAAACGGGATGCCCTCGTCACCCTCGCCTCGGCTTCCCAGAAGGCCGGAAATTTTGCTTCGCAAGTTGTCGCTGCTATCGCCGCTGTTGAACTGCCCCAAAGTCAATGGCCTGAACTTATCGAAACTCTCCTTGGCTTCGTCAACAATCAACAAAATACGAACCTTAAAATCGCTACACTCCAGACGATTGGCTTTATCTGCGAGACAATAGTGCGCCCCTCTATTTTCTCTGCCTTAGAGTTCATTTACTGATCGATCATATCAGAAACCTGAGATCCTCAGCCTCCGGTCAAACGAAATCCTGACTGCCGTTATACATGGTGCACGCAAGGAAGAGCCCTCGGCAGAAGTTCAGTTGGCCGCTATTCATGCCCTTTACAACTCTCTCGAGTTCGTACGAGAAAATTTTGAACGTGATGTATGTCTAAGAATTCAGATCTTGCGACTTCAAATCTAAATTTGTATAGGGCGAGCGTAACTATATCATGCAGGTTGTCTGCGAAGCTACCCAAAACTCTGCGGTCGCAGTTCAAGTCGGCGCTTTCGAGTGCTTGGTACGCATTATGGGATTATACTACGATAAGATGGCGTTGTATATGGAACAGGCATTATTCGGGGTATGTACACCCCGGATGATAAGAAAGATCTTGACTAAGATCCCAATCACAGCTCACCGTCGTTGGCATGAAACACTCGGATGAACGCGTAGCGCTGCAAGCAGTCGAATTTTGGTCAACAGTGTGCGAAGAGGAAGTAGACTTGGCTATCGAAGCCCAAGAGGTGTGTATCAAAATTTACATAATTCGCTGTGAGCTGTTCACTAAATTGACTATCCAAAAGGCCCAAGACTATGGCGAAACTCCTGAAACTGAATCAAAACATTTTGCAAAGATTGCCCTCCCTGAAATTGTCCCTGTTCTCTTATTACTTCTCACCAAGCAGGAAGACGACGCTGATGACGACGAATGGAACGTCTCGATGGCTGCAGGAACTTGCCTCGCTCTTCTTGCTGGTGCTGTCCAAGATGCTATCGTCCCAGCCGTGATACCATTCATTGAAGCCCATATAAAGGCAGAAGACTGGCATCAACGTGAGGCAGCTGTTATGACCTTTGGTTCCATTCTGGAGGGACCTGATCCCGCCGTTCTTACGCCGTTGGTCAACCAAGCGTTACCGCTTCTTATTGATATGATGAACGATCTTAATCCCCATGTCAAGGACACTACTGCGTGGACGCTCGGGCGCATTTGTGACCTCCTCATTTCATGCATCAAACCCGATGTACATCTGCACCCCCTTATCTCAGCCTTAGTAAATGGTCTACAGGATACCTCGCGTGTCATAGCAAATTGTTGTTGGGCACTGATGAACCTCGCGGACCAGCTTGGCCTTTATTATGAAGATGAAACTGATTCTCGTCAAACCTCTGGCCCACTGTCACCGTATTACGAAGGCGTGGTTCAGGCCCTACTGCGTGTGACGGAAAGTGCGGGAAATGAAGCAAACTTCAGGACAGCGGCATACGAGGCTATCACTTCTTACCTTACCCAGGCCACACCAGATGCGATTCCGGTTGTGCAGAATACCGTCATGACAATTCTGCAGCGAATGGAACAGTTATTAAGCATGCAGGTTTGTCTGTGTTGCTGTCATATCCAGTAGGCAGTTGCTCACGCACAGTCAGAACCAGATCCTCGGCGTTGATGATCGCAACAACTGGAATGAGCTCCAGAGCAATTTCTGCAGTGTTGTCATTGTGAGAAGTGACGCTAAAGTTTCGATATACTATAACTAATATAAGTCATACAGTGTGTCATAAGAAAGCTTGGCGATGGCATCCAACCTCTAGCAGATCGCATTATGACTTTAATCCTGCAGCTCATTCAAGCCGCAGGCAAGACTTCAACCGTTCTCGAGGACGCCTTCCTTGTTGTTGGATCCCTCGCATCTGGTGAGAAGAATTATCACGATGTTGACTTGGTTTTGTTTACCAAATTCTCGATCAATAGCACTAGAGGCTAACTTTACACCATACATTCAAGCGTTCCTGCCATATCTTTACCCAGCGCTCAAGGCCCACGAAGATACTCAGCTTTGCACCGTCGCTGTCGGTATAATCGGGGATATATCACGTGCCCTTGGCGAACAGAGTGCACAGTACTCTAATCCCTTCATGACCGTTTTATTCGAGAACTTGCAGAGCGATGTCCTAAATCGCAATGTCAAAATATCTATTTTGTCGTGTTTCGGCGATATTGCGCTTGCCATTGGACCGCAGTTCGAACCGTACCTGGAAACAACAATGGGCGTGTTGAGGCAGGCGGGTGCTGTTGAGCCTAATCCCGTACGTGACATCTATCCTTATACCGCAACAGTAGATGCTGATGATCTCGTTCTAGCTCGACTATGATCTTGTTGAGTACGTCGGACAGTTACGTGAAGGCATCTTGGAGGCGTACACAGGCATTGTTACTGGCTTGAAGAAAACCGACAAAAGTGCATACTATCTTTCTTTCCTTCCCTCTCGATATCTAGGACTGACGCTGTTCTCTGCGTTCTAGTTGATCTGCTCCTGCCTCATGCAGAGTATATATTGGAGCTGATCCAACGCTGCCTCTCTGATGATGAACGGACCGATTCTCTGATGCGGTTATCCTATGGTCTACTTGGGGACTTAGCAGACTCCTTCCCCAACGGGAAGATCAAGCAACTGTTGCTCAGTAACTGGATTGCTTCCGAGCTGCGGTCTAAGCACCGCATGCCTCCTGAGACAAGAAGGACAATGCGCTGGGCTCGCGACGTACGTAACCTGTACTCTCTTCCGCTGGATCCAGCTCAACTTTGCAAACCTTTAGATGGTAAAGGCCGCAACGCAGTAGATACTTCATCCCGATTTCTCTCCTCCCCGCTCTCTTTCTCCTTTTTTGAGTTTTTTCTTCTTCAAACCTACCCCATTTTCCTCTGCCTCTCTCGCGCTCTCACCATTTTTTTCGGCATGCAGTTTTCCAATTTCTCACGTCACGACTCGTCAATCGCCATCTGAAGGAGGCACTTTACATCATTAATGATTTTTGCATGCGCATGCTGTAGAAGGTTTCATAATTAGTACTCTATCACCATCTCACTCTATCACCATCCCTCTCCATACCTGTTTTTGCCCCCCTTTTTGTTTGACTCGCCGCTTGCCATCTATACACAATCCTGGAGACGAAGGTTTCCCTCCCCCCCCCCCCCCCCTGTATCCTTTATTCGGCTCAAATTCTGATGACTTTTTCCCCTACCTTTTCACCATTTCACTGGATGGGCTCATTGCTGGGACCACCTTAAAAGACTATGACCATAGCCATTACATTTGAGAGGAGCCATGATTGGGATGCTGTAGAAAAAAATACTGTATCATATTCTAAATATCCGTGGATATACAGGATTAAACAACTATGAGGCAAGTATCTATATATCCGCTGATGGTTATTGGTGACTTCTAGAAGACATTCATTCAATATTGAGGAAGATTCTGTGGACCGGGTAAATAATGCTCACGCCCCTGACCAGCCGTGACCTGCTGATGAGGAGCATGTATATGAATTGGGAAATGAACGTTTGGTGTCTGCATTTGAGGGCCCATCCAACGCTGTTGAAATTGTTGTGGGGCTCTTCCCACAGGCTGATTATTCAAACCCACGGGCGGAGCAAGAAAGCGCTGGTTTTCAAATTGGAAAGGCGGGGGCGGATTCCTGTGTTCTGGCGGATTCACCGGAAGCAGCTGAGGAATCCCATGTGGTTGATGATGATGAGGGCATTGGGGTCCATGATTCAATAATTGGCCTGGAGGTTCATACACTTGCGGCGGAAAAGGTGTATGTATTCCTGGAAAGACTTGCGGAGGATTGTGGTCATTCAAGAGACGTGCAAGACCTTGTGGAGCTGGAGGAGGTATGTTCAGACGACCCATAACGTGGTAATTTTGGTGAATAGGAACTGGGCCTAGTAAAGCAGCATGCTGGGGCTGCCCAGCAAAAAATGGCGGTGGGTGTGCCATGGGGACAGCAGCCGGTGCGTGCATGCGAGCATGATTGGGTGGCGCCAAACGTATATTCGGCGGATGCAAATAAAGTTGTGGCCGTGCCAGAACAGGAGCGGGGGGATAGAAGTGGACGTGTGGGTTTTGATGGCCAGGTAACATTGGGACTCGCGGCAGAGGCTCTAAAGGGCCCCGTAAAAGTACATGTTGTAAATACGGCCGGAGCAAAGGACGTCGACGAGGAGGTATCACTGGCAATTCGACCTCGATGTTATCCTTCATATCAGGATTTTCGCGCTTAAATTCTTCCAGCGCACGCGTGGCAGCTTCTCTGACCTTAAAGGCAAACAAGTTATACACCCACATTTGATGGAAGAGTTACAAGAAGAGCCCACCTCTGTTGCGTGCCTCTCGTCGACTGAGTCCATTAATAAGCACTTCCCCGCACTTTTGCTTGGCCCAGCTCTGCGCGTGTTCTGCGGAAGTCCGGCACTAAGCTTCTGGAGATAAGGAAAAAGAAAGAGAGACGGACCCGCTCAAAATGATCATAACCATCGACGGATTGGCGGCAAATATAACATGACACAGTTCCGCAGAATGGGCATGTCATTTTGTTGCACTATGAACCTCAGTGAACATCCAGGAACTGGTAGTTGATACGGAAGCGTAATCGTACTCCATCTTCTTTGATAAAAGCTGGATAAAACCCCGTGTCAGATAGCACCTGTTAGGAGAGGAAGACGACGCACGTTTCTTGCATTGTGGACATCTGCGGACCAACGCGCTGGCTGATGAGCTTCGGTTCAGATCAAGTCTTATAAAAGATGGGCGTATGCCTACTCATAGCTTCCTCGATGATATGTCGCCCTTCCCGTTTTTTCTCTTCTTGAACATCTGTGGAGTGAAACCCTTAATCGGCTGTAAAAAGCCAAAGCCGAACAGAAACTAGCCTCTACAGGTCTTCGGATGATGACTCTATATAGGCGTTTTAGTAAGTTTGGGAGGTATAGTCAAATAGCACAAGTTAACCTACCAACTTCTTGCAATTCCGACAGCTAGTCAAACCACAAGTCCCGACGTTTTTGCAGACAAACTCAGGTCCTTGTTTGTCTGCAAGCACGCAAAACCAGTCACAAAAAGGACACTCTCCAAGGGGTAAACCAGCCATCTCAATCCTCCCCTTTTCGATCAGATTATCCCAAAGGTTCAGGATTTTTTCAGGGAGGCATAGCCTTAGTACAGTTTCTGGGAAGGGGGCTTGGCAACCATCAATAGATATGCACTTGATGTCTGTCTTATGGACAAGTATCAGAGATGTCGAATGAGATGTAACACATGTACGACAGAAGAAGTGGTTGTCGGTACAGCAAACCATATGATTCTGCAACAGATGAGTCCTCAAATGGTAGAGGGGGGGAAACAGCCCACTGACCAAGGCGAATGTGGAGAAGCAGCACCCGCATTCAATTTCGTCTTCCGTTGCAATCTCGTCGATCGTGGGGCCTTCTGTTTGGTTAGAGTTTGTGACACGCCCTCGCCTCGCGATCTCCTCGAGTAGCCATTTGTGTTCCAAATTGAACTCAACGTCCTCGCACTCCCGTCCTTTTCCCTTATTTGCTATATAGGGCAGGGTCCTTCGGACGTAGGGAAGTGGTATTTGCAACTCCAGATATTGTCTCTCTTGGTCAAGGAGGAAAATATGCGTTGGAGCGTATAAGGCGTTTTGCAACATGAAGATCATCCTGAGATAGTCCTCTGGAATGTGAGGGAAATCGGCCTGTAAATGGTTCTAAATATATTGGATAAGTTGAGTCCACAAACCAAACAACAGATGACATGTACCAGAGCGAGTCCAGAATACTCTGCTCTTCCATTGCGTGGACGCCACTTACTCCCATAATTAAGATCGAACTCTTTAACCGAGAGCGTCTGCTCATCTTCTTTCTTCTCTGCTGTAAAGGCATGCTCCTCATCGTGAAACGAGGTTTCAGGAATTGAAGACAGAGCAAAGTCAACAACGTTGTCCTGGAAAGTAGCCACGTGTTTCTCAATGAATGAATGTAGCCAGTCCCGGTCGATGTCTGGGCGCTTATTGAGGACACGGTATGTGCAGTAGAGCACAAAGTCCTTCTCAGACGGCTTAGGCTTTTGGGCTACCGGGCGTGGTGATAGCTCGAAAGAGATTTCATCGGTGGCTTCGTCAGACAAAGGAAGCATCTCGTACGTCGGAGTGTACGGCAGATGGGATGAGTTTTCCATATTGGTAGGGCTATAGAGTTTGTCACCCCCCTTCAAGGTGGCCTTTAACCTATCAAGGGGGCTAAATTGAATGTAGAGTGGAGTGAGCACCTAAGAGACGTTCGCAACGAGGAGAAAGGAGCCGATGATCTTTTGACGCCCTGACTGATTACGAGCAGTCAAGGCTGAGTACTGATCAGTCAAAAAAATGATGAGTATGGGTAGATGTGGCAGTTTATAATGTTTGAAAAGTTCATTCCGGTACAATACCGTTAACTGCCCGTAGTACAAAGGGCATCAGCACAATACAAGTATAAGGGTACACCAGTAACAAAGCGGGTACAAAGCAATACATATATGTATACCCCCGTTCATTTTCTCACGATTATCACCACCCAACCCCCTTCTGGTGTTCAAGCTCCCAATAACTTGACATATGGGCCACAACCAACCTGACAAACGTCTCCTTATCCGATTTGAGCTAGCTATCATGAGCTCTCGTACCTTGAAAGACGGAATGGATGGAGTACATAGCTGGGTCGGCCAATGATCCGAAGCCGAAGTAAATGAAAGCAAGATCTTTAATGATACCTACGAGGATCTTCTGAATGACTGGTCTCGAGGTCTCGAGTTCCCAGGACGGCCGGGTACCGGGTTCTACCTATTCTAGACGTCCAATCAATTTCGCTGCTATTCCTCATTCTACTAGAGTGCAATTCCTCAGTCGAGGCCACAACTCGACATGTACTGGTATGATCCGGAGAATGCCATGATATTAGTAGAACAGATTCAAAGGAAGGAACCTGCAGAGATCTTGCCGTCTGTGTTGTGGTCAGGTGTGTACACGGCATTGATTCAGAACTTCAGAACTCTAAAATATCTTTAACTGAACTTTAGACCAAATTAATAATATTCTGTTGTAGGACTTGTAAAGTCCAGCTTCAGACTCACCGCTATCCACGAAGCGCGCCTGCATCTTCGTCATTTTAATTTGCTATAAACTGATATCGAATCACGCTGCTGTACCTACCGTCACATGGTTCAGAGCAGGGAAGTCCAATAAAAAAGATCTGCTTGACACTGCTAGGCCCCGATTGACATGCCGATGTGTCGAATGGTTGGCTTGGCGTTCACCCCGGCCGCAAAAATCTGCTACAATATCACCCTCTAGGTTCACTGATCAGCATGCCTCGCTACTTTTGGTCGTCCCAAAAAATGATCAATATCGCGGCTTTAAAAGGGCGACATAGGCAACTCATTGTACTTGTACCTGCAGACTGTCTTTCCCCATGTCAAATCCCTTTGCTATCTTCATCGCTGGATTCACGCCTGGGCTCTATGGTAAATTGACATTGAATCCAATGTTTCTAAATATTTATCTGTTAATGTCAATAGGATTGATGATCTCCGCACCGTTAGAGCCTTTTTAACTTATGCAGCTATCTCGTTCCCCACTAACGACCTCAAAGTTTGTACGGCATTGGGCTTGCCCAAACAACATATTTCTACCGCACGTTTCCCAACGAGCGTCTTCATTGGAAGATTTTTGTTCGTACTCTCAGTCACTGTCTCAACGTGTACAACTCCAATAGCGTTGATTATAGGTTGCTCTACTATTGTAGGGTGCCAGTTGTTCCTTTGTTCGGATTCTAACAAGTTACTTCAGAATCCTAGATACCGCACATATGTGCGGACTATCAGAGGCGGTTCTATATGCCTTTATGGTACAAGGTTTGGCACCAGTATATCCTTGGTGAGTTGCTCTCCTATCGTATGAGCCAAGGTTGTTTACGCTTCTGCATAAGGGGGATGAAGGTACTCCGTTTCCGAAATGTCAAACCTCTGATGTCTTACGGCCCTTTAATATAGCTTGCTTCGCTCGTTACGGTAAGCTTGATTAGGCTATCCAGCATCTCTCACACCACTCAAACGCCATCGCCAAGTTCGTAACGGCCTTCGTTGTTCAATGGTCTGTGCCTCTAATAACACCCAATACCACTGAAGTCTTATCAGTTCCTGAAGCGCGTATACGATTCGTGTCTATTACGGTGAGTCACAGTCAGACGTGAGTGGCAATCGCCTTTAAAAATGGCAATATTTTGCTTTAATAAGTGAGCAACAAGCATCGCCTTCTGACTGGGGCTGTGGTGGGTAATATCTTGTCAATAAGATCAGTCTTTGGCAACTGAAGTTTAGTTCCTGTTTGCTGTTGTTCAATTCGGTGTGTTATCAAGTATACTTGTAAATATGTGATAACTAACTCCAACCTTGTTTCCACTAAACTTGGTAGTCGCAGGAATGGGTAAGCTATCCGTTACCTCCGTCATCATAATTGAATTAATGTGATGTTAGGAACTGGCTATGAGATGTATGGCATAACCTTGATTATATTCATACTTGCTGATGCACCATTCAAAGGGCTGTTGGAACATCGCTGCTTTCTTCACAGACGAGAAAAACAAAGGTCCATTCTCAGCTACCTGATCTGTCCATGGAATTCATTTGAAGGTACCAATTTAGACGTACGGGGGCATCCATCTGATTGCATCTGTGGGATGCGACATCCTTATCTCCATCGCCCTTGTGTATAATTTGAACAAGAGCCGAAGCGGTATTCGAAAGTATGACATAAATCCTAGGAACATGACTGCGTAGCTGATGCTGGTATGTATCTCAGGACGGCGAACATTATTGATAGATTGATTATTCATTCTATCAGTGTTGGAATCATCACAAGGCATGTCCAATTCTATACTTGGATGCTTGCTGGTAATTGACAGCCATGACGTTAGCATTGTAGCCATCATCACGCTGGCCCTGGTAGCTACTCCTCCCCCAAACAACTTTCCTTTTGTTCACGATGTTTAGTGGTTTGCCCTTCCGGATGATTTTCGCTTTGCCATCCTCCACTTTGTTGTTAGCAAAGGTGCGGCCTAAACACACAGCCTCTGGGATAAAATGAGTGACCAATATTCTCAGTGTACATCAATAGCTTTTTAGCAACGTGTGTTCTGGATTTGCAATATGCTCTTAGAATATGCATCTTGATTGTTTGATAGGCTCAACTCTAGGTCATCCCTGCGTGACAACGATACGGTCGTGAGCAGCTTGAGCTGTAAGGAACTCTGTTGCGTGCTGTCTATGAATATTGCTGACCTGTGGCTTAGCATTGAAGTTTCAAGGAGCTCGCCAAATCCAGTCCACTTCTAACAACAGTAATGTAATTGATAAAGAACGATAAGCGACAGACTTGGGTGTAATAATAAATAAAAGGGGTTGATTCCCAGAGAGGAAGGCATCATCGCCACATACATCACGTGCCTGTAATAATTTTTTTTCGACGTGTCTGCCACGACATCGACGATTTGTGGCTTTTCAATTCTCCGACCCTCACCCTTTCTACACGTAGATGCTACTTGCCACTAATCAAAGGCCTCTTTAATTGTCTGCCCACTCAACCAACATGCGTCTCATGCGTTGTTGCACTCTTTTGTCACTTCTGTGTCTAGTCCCACAAACAACCCTTGCCTCGGTGCTGGCGATTGATTATGGGGCAGATTGGATCAAGGCATCCCTCATGAAACCAGGCGTCCCTTTTGACGTCTTACTCAACAAGGACTCCAAAAGAAAAGTACAGTCCGTTGTGGGGTGGAAGCAAAATGATCGCTTATTTGGCTCGGATGCTGCTGCCATGGTATGTAAAATGCTCCATCTCCAAATACTTTTACTCATCTTAAGCGATAGGCCAGCAGATATCCCTTAGATGTGTTTATGTCTTTAAAATATCTTCAGGCTGCCCGGTATGACTCGGAAGTCGTATCGTATTATTCCAAGATATCACCCGCAGAGGTGATAGAATCTGTTCGTAAGACGGCCGGCGTTAGACAAAGCAACGGTACAGAGTGGAGTGTTGAAGAGCTCGTTGCCATGCAATTTTCCTATATCAAGCAGCTAGCCGAAGTGGTTGCAGGAGAGAAAGTGCGCGATGTGGTGGTCACAATCCCCCCGTTCTATTCACAATACGAGCGTGATGCCGTCGTCGACGCGATCGAGATCTCTGGACTTCGTACTTTGGCACTCATCAATGACGGAACTGCCGTCGCTGTGAACTATGCCATGACACGAACTTTCTCGACGCCCGAATACCACATCATTTACGATGCGGGGGCCTCCTCGATAACAGCGACTATCGTCTCCTTCACACCCGTTGATGCAAAGAGCGCTTCATCGGGGACACACATTGCAGTTGCAGGAGTTGGATACGATCGCAAAATGGGTGGCACCGAACTTGACAAGCGGATGCGCCAAATGCTCGTCGACTTGTTCAACACTAAGCACAAGAAAGACGTACGTGAAGATAAAAAGGCAATGGCGAAGCTTTGGAAAGAGGCAGGGCGTGTCAAGGCGATTTTAAGCGCCAATACCGAGGCAGCTTCTGCGGTACGTTGTGTGGGCTACTCAACGACTCGTTTATCTAGGCTGATCATGAATAGGTTGAAAGTTTAGCCTGGGATATAGATTTCCGTGCTAAAGTCACAAGGGCTTCTTTCGAAAGTGCTTGCGGTGACTTGAAAGGCCGTTTCACTCAGCCAATCTACGACGCTTTGAACGCAGCAGGGTTAACTCTGGTGCGTTTGCTAGAGTTAATCATTGTTCCCTACCTCTTACGGCTTTCTAGGAACAAATATCTTCTGTTCTCCTTGTTGGCGGTACGACTCGTACGCCTATGGTACAAAACGCTGTAAAGTCGGCTGTTGGAGCGTAGGTGTATAGCCTTTCCCATCTTACGACTCTGACAGATCGATCACTTTAGTGAGAAAATTGCTTTAAACGTTAATGCTGATGAATCTCTTGTTTTGGGTAAGGTCCCTTCTTTGCTTGCCTATTGTATTCTCATATCTGCCCCGTAGGTGCTGCATTCTACGGCGCAGGTCTTAGTCGCCAGTTTAAGACTAAGAATATCAAGGTCACTGATATCAGCCTCCACGACGTCGAGGTCTCCTACTTTTCTGCGCCTACAACATCATTAACTCGTCCAAGGAGCATCACAACTCATATTTTCCCCGCCGGTTCTAAAGCTGGTACCAAGAAAACGTTGACTTTCAAACGCAAAGAGGACTTTACACTCTTCTTCGATTACAAGCACCTTATTGCTCCGTAAGTTTCTTGTCTCTCGCCAGTTACGAGTCCTAATGACCACACAGTGGATTCCCTCAACGTATCTTCGAGTCTGAAATCACAGGCGTCAGCGAAGCCATTGGAAACCTCACAGAACGCGGTGCGGTTGACCCAGTGGTTAAGGCCACTTTACTTCTATCAGAGTCTGGCTTTATTTCGGTCTCTGAAGCTGTAGCGTATGGGGAGATCAAAGATGAGAGCCTGACAGGTGAGTGCACCTCACAATACCTCACACACTCGCTGACTTTGTTTCAGGAAAGTTGAAGGGATTCTTTAGCGGAAGTAGCTCTTCAGAATCTGAGACTACCTCTGAACACACACCCCCGCGCGAGACCGAGACCGGAACCGAGACTGGGACGGTGTCCGGGACATCGTCGACTCCTACGCCCTCATCTTCCTCGTCGTCATCGTCTGCTTCACCCTCTCCATCTGTCAATAACACTACAGCGGACAAGAAAAAGGTGTCTAAGCAGGACACGATCAAGCTGAAGGTTGTCACCACGTTCCCCACTATCCCGCCGATGACCGTGGACGAGAAAAAGAAAGCGCGGGGAAGGTGAGAGCACGGTGCTACTTACTCGAGCAAAGTCTAATTTATTCTATTTACTTCCAATGAAGACTTCGTGCCTTGGATTTGGAAGAGGCTGCGAAGAATAGAAAGGATGAAGCCCGAAATACTCTCGAGAGCTACCTCTATCGTCTGCGAGACCTTCTCGATGAGGAAAATCGTGAAACTCCTTTCAAGAAGTGTTCAACAGACCCCGAGCGTAAGGTTATATCCGAAGAATCAGAAAGGACATTCACTTGGTTGCATGACCGCGGCGATCTCGCTGAGACGTCTCAATTCCTCGACAAGCGTATCTCTTTGGAGTAGGTTTTACCAATGATGTTATCTATACTATTCCTGACTTGACTTGATGTACCAGGGCTCTAGAGAAACCTATCATCCATCGTTACCAGGAGATTGAAGCATTCCCTCAAGCTTTGAACAACAGTCAAATGTGGAACTGGAGCACGCGCTTGTTCCTTGCAGAGGCACGCCAAAACCTTACCGCCGAACTGGAAGCCGACCTACCCTCGAAGTGGACCGAGGAGGAACTTGACGGACTCGAAAAGTCACTGAAGGAGCACGAGTCGTGGCTTCACACTTGGGTCGAGAAGCAGAAACTAGTCAAGCCAAACGAAGATCCCGTCATAGAGACTACTGAAATGAAGGCACGGGCCAAGGTACTTGAGACAAGTTTGATGAAGTTGTACAGGCGCAAGGTGCCCAAGCCGAGGAAGCCCAAGCCAACGATTCCCGTAGAACCAGAGCCGGCACCATCGGCGCAAGGTGACGAGAATGTCTCCGGAGGGGAGCCAGAGGTGCCCGTTGACGATCAGGCTCAGGCTCAGGAGCCTATAAAGGCAGCGACTCGGGACGAGTTGTAGAGGGATGTGTACTAGAGCCCTATAACTTACCGTGCTTGAAATACTTTACTGGAAAATTCAATGCTCCTTATACATATTTAATTTACGAGGATAATCATCAAGGATATATATATCGTTGAACCATGGCCGGTTCCCGTATAGTCATTGGGAATAAACGGTACGTAACACGAAAGCAAAAACCTGGTTTTATACCCCTTTAGCGCCAGAAACCAGGTGATCACGACAATTACCCTTCCCATCCCTCGAACAGGAACTGTTGTTTCTTCATAGTAATATTAGTTCGGGAATCGGGAAAGTGGTTCTGTTCAAATAAGCCTCAAAGACGTTGGGTTGCGCAAAGTAACTCCAGCTAGAGACACCACCCCCCGGACTGGTCCTATTGAGAGGGGCCTCTTTGTAGGAGGGCAAAGTTCTATCTATAACGCTGCGCAACACGCTGTTGAGATTTCTGTAGCCCCCTTCTACCTTTGCCCCATTTGCAATGAATAAGAGTGTGACGTTTGTACTCGGCGTAGCCATCCAAGGAAGAAGTGGTGAGGTGCGAGTCCAATAGACTTGTGTTGAAGGCGATGATTTAACCTGACTGGATAATTCACTAGCCGGGACGGTAAATGTGAAGGATTCGATCGCGCTCAGTTTTTGTGAACCAGAGTAAGGGAAAAAAGGAGAGTTGGGGTCGCCAGTAGGATTTAGGGGATTGGGGTATGACAAAGGGATTGAGAGCTGGAAGGTATATAGGCCACCTGGCCGGGGTTTTGCGACATAAGTTCGATCAGGAGGAAAAGACTGATAAACTGGGCTATTGGCAACGTGAACCACTATGATGGCGCAAAAATGAGCCGCTCCCAGACGTGTTTAGGGACTAAGATAGATACCTGGAACCATTTGTCCGCTATAAGAATTCTGCCATGTGTTGAGGACTCGGTTGGTGACCGGGTCAAGGTATAGTTGTAGTTCTCGCGACAACAGGTCATAGGTTCCATCGGTCATCTTCACAGCGCGGGCAACATTCATACCAAGTACATTGAAGACTACTTTAGGCTGTTCTCCGGGCTTATAGGAGCTTCAGAGGACGATTAAATTTTTGACCTATGTTGGAGATGGAAAGACATACAGCACCTGGCCCTCCCACTCGACAAAAGTATTCTCTTTTGCGTCAGTATTGGCTCTGATACGCATAAGGTCATCAGCAGAGAGGGTACGAGTCGATAAGGCGGCAGGGACCGTTCCGGCGGAACCGCTGTGAATAGAAAGAAACAGGAAAGGCAGTAGAATGTACAAGTAGAGCATCGTAGTAATGGTGGAAGTTGAATTTTTGTGTATTATAATCGAATCGTCTTACTCCATATATATTCGATACATGGAACAAGGCGATTCACACTATAATATTTAGACCAGTGACTTGATGAATAATTCTCAGCACGCCTTTCCTTCGGTCATGATTCGCAACCATCATGAGGTTGCGATGTTAGGACCTTGCATTCACCTGACCCTGGAGGTTCGGGCTTCGGAAGGAAAAGTATACCGAAACTCTTAGAGACAGTGGTCGTCGCAGTTTCGCGTTGATCATGTCAAAGCTACCATGAGCACAGTTGGAAGCCGTCTAGTTGCGGGCGTGGCCAGGTGGCTCAACAGTGCAACGAAAGGTGAATGGCTGCCGGTAGTCAACCTAACTTTTGAAGAACCGAATCCGTTATGTTGGTCTGAGGTGACAGGTTCATGGTGATGAATATTTGGTGATAGCAAACCTGAATTCGACGTGCCAGAAGCAAGAAGCAATCTACATACACACAAGAGGTTAGGCGACAACCAGAGAGAACGGGGTATGGTGGTGGTGTCCTTTTCAGCCATGTCGCCATCAAATTCCGAATGAACCCTGACTGGCAAGGTGAGCATGACGCGTTATTTGTACTTGATGATTCTCCACGCCAACGCACTTGGGCTTTCGTCAAAAGCAATTCTTCGGTCTGGTCATACAACCATCCTCCATATCTTCATAATCCTGGCCCATGTCAAGTAGAAGCTATGACAGCTTCGCCCAAGAGAAGCGAGTTTCTAAATACCGTGTTACAGAAGAAGATCTGTTCGAGTACGTGTTATAACAGCTCTTTCTTTCTAGGCTTCATGAACGCTTTGCGATAGCTATGTTCTCCGTGTAGCGTATGTTTTCTAAATTGCTCGTTGATTAACCTTCAGATATAATTTGTTTATCGTTCTCAGGATTTTGGGCTATCTTATATTGCCGAAGGCTGCGGAGTCCCCAAGAGTTTCTGCGGCCGAAGTCCGAGAGAGAGAACATTCGTCTAGACTCTCAGCGTTGTCGAATTTCTCTATCAGCGATATGTTCAGGGACGTCAGAGATGGACCTAAGAGTGTCAAATTTCCGGAGAAACTACTGAAAGTCCTGGAGCAGAAGCTACAAGACATTGCCATGGGCAGGGATTCAGCGTGCGTGATTGTAGCTAAACCGTGACTCTAAACGCTGATTCGAGGCGCAAGTTACTCAGATCAGTTAGTCCGGAGGACAATGGCTAAGTTCTATGGCCAATTTATGATCGATAGCTTCAAGCGCCAAATGAAAGAGAACAGGAAAATCGAAGAGCTCATTTTGATGTTTGCAACTCACGCCACTGCTGTATTGAAAAAAGAACCTTCGCTCGCTGGTGATGGATGGAAATTTGAACTGAACAACCAGATAGCGCAGTTTGTGAAGATGCTTCGAGAGTGTCTACGGAACGTCAATCACGTCTCTCCGGAACTACTCTCACGATTGGACATATACACAGCGAAGCTGGCTCCATCGCAAAGCGATTCTGGTTATGACTCCCCTACTTCTCGCGACCGTGAACTCATAAACGCGCCATCGATCAGTGCAAATGTTGCCGATATGCCGTTGGTCCAAACTGTAATACACCTGTTCAAATTACCAGAACATGCAGTGCAGAAGGAAGTTGACCAGATACGGGGAAGTGTCGTTACCGAGAAGGTGAGGGGTTAATTGGCAACGATCTCTTCGAGAACTTAACTGATCCATTACTTAGGCCGCTATGACAGATCTCAAGGTAGGATGAACGCTTAGGTTGCTGAAAACCTACTTATATGGTTATCTCCGCCCACGTAGACATGCTTGAAGAACATCAACGCTGGAGCGCCCTTTCCAGGAAGACGAGAGGATTTTAGCAGTGATACTGCATGGAACCACTGGAAAACACTGGAAACAACACACATTCAACAGCTGATGGTGATCATGGCTCAGTTTAACCCAGAACTTGCCAAGTCAACGCCAGGAGAGGTGCTTCCGTCTTTGCAGACTTCGAACGCACGTCCTGGATCACACTACTCGTCCCTTGATTCCCCTGGTGGAGCAACTACCCGTCACGCATCTATATCCAGTAGACGGTCTCTATTTGTCGATGATACCTCCAACAATGAAGATATGGGCGGAGATGAAGAAATTCCTGTTGGCCATCACTTTACATATATACCTCCAAATCCTCGGAAATTCTACAGGCGTCTGCTTGAAGTTTGCCTTGTAGCTGACCTAGAAGTCATGCTTAGCCCCGAAGTCGACGATAATGACGAAGTCTCATTGGGAATTTTGTCATCCTCACACATCGAACTCATCAACGAATGCGCGTTGCGATGGCGGATAGGCCATTCTTACAGGGTTTCTTGTTTCCTGGACTTAGTAAAACAGTTTTACGAACGTAATGATGTGCCACTTGAGTGCATACCGGAGGCTTTACACAATGTCACAAAGATATTACAAGAAACTGATGTGGAAAACTGGCCAGTTCAGGATGTGAGTTATACAAATTGCTTCATCAGCAGTGTTTATCTTATCCCTTGCTTCCACGTAGTCTGACTACCTTGCGAGCGTGTATGCCTCGCTCTTTAATGTCTTTCTATCATCATTATATCATGCCATGGACGCGCTACCCAACCTCAAACCCTCGGTAATTGAACCTTATCTGACTATATTAGAACAAGTCCAGAGTAGTGGGCTTCTCGAGCGTTTTGAGGTCGATATAACGGCACGATTGAACGACGTACAAGAGCGAGTACGACAAGTATCCGCGCACTTTTATGAGCTGAAAATGCAGGAACTACAAAAAGCTCCGGGTGTGAATCGTGCTCTACCTTTATTGCTAATCACCGACGAACTCGAGAAATCTGCCAAACTTCTTGATAAAAGATTTCCAGAACCGATATTAGGGTACACCCTTCTAGCCCATGTATATAGGGTTACTAATTATTATTCTTAGCCACTTAGACCTGGTATCAACACTGGTCGAGATAACCATTCCCCACTATATCACAGACCTACAAAACTCACAACGGCGTCTGTTTGAATCCTCCATGAACGGCCCGACACCGGATGTACCAATACAAGATATTTTTGCGTTGTATCGCAGAACTAAAACATTACTAGGCATGTATGCCGCCTTTGTTCCACAGTGCGCTTTTAGTTCGCCTCTGGCTTCGCGTAATTAGTAACTGACGATAGTCATTTTATAGAGGACACATTAATTATAACATCACCAGTTACTTTGAACCCTATATTCGGCAGTGGCTCTTGAACACAGATAGCAAGACAGAGCAATGGGTGCAGGCCGTGAGTATCTTTGTTATCTCTATCTTACCTTGTAATTCATTGCATTTCCCCAGGCAATCGCAGCTGATAAGGTATGTCCATCTTTTATCTGATTCCCAACGATGCCTTTATACGGGACATTTGCATTAGTTTGACGCAGAGGGACCTGAAGGCCACAGTTCATCAATCGTCGATCTCTTTGACTCTCTTCGAAGTCCTATCAACTTCCTCCAAGACCTTGAGTGGGAAGATGAGTATCAGAACGCGCGTTTTTTTACCGCTTTGTCCAAGGTCAGATCTCATTTAGTCTACATGTTATCTGAAACCATGGATGATCCTCCTTCAGACAATATCCAAGGCCATCGAGCAATATTGTCGGAGCATTGAATCCATGTTTATGGCTGAAATGTTCCCGCGGCCGACGGACTACATACAGCCGCAAAAGTCATCTGCCTGGCTCGAGAAAGCCCGGCAGTTGGCAGTAGCGGGTGAGAAGCGGGTCGAACCATTTAATTTCCGTCCAGAGTCATGTGTTAAGCTTAACAATGTTGAGGCTGCACGCAAGCTACTCGACAACATGTACAATCAAACGCAGGCGGACAAGATGGCAGAGGCTGTACAAAAGTACGCCCCGCCTGTGCCAGAGAAGGTAGAACGGAACAAATTTCTGTTTAGCGTGAAGATTGTGATTGCGGAAGGCTTGGTACCATTGGACAGTAATCCATCAGCGAAGTTGGATACATTTATCACATTGAGTGACCCCGATGGGAACCGGTTGGCGAAAACACGAACGATATACGAGTCATTCAATCCACGGTGTATGACATCACTCTCTTCTAACCGACATCAAAGGTTGCTAACAGATATTCAGGGGACGAGACGTTTGACATTTCTGTAGAAAAGGAGCTATGGTTGATGGTCAGTGTTCGCGATCGCGCTTTAATAGGCAAACATGATACCGTTGGGCGTGCATACCTTTGTTTGGATCCACGGCGATTCGGTGACTTCCTAGCTCACGAACTCTGGATGACTTTGGAACCCAACGGGAGAGTTTTGATTCGCATCAGCATGGAGGGCGAGAAGGACGATATCCAGTTTTTCTTTGGCCGTGCATTCCGCTCGTTGAAGAGGGCTGAGGCCGACATGCTCAGGATATTCATCGACAAGGTGCTCTCATCGCTTTCACATCATCCTGGCTTGTTACTGATCATCCAACCCAACCAATAAGATGACGCCATTTATCCAACAGTGCCTCTCCCGCAATGTCGTCAAAACCCTTCTGAAAGGAAACACTGGGCTAGACTATAACAAAGCTATAGGTAACATGACCGCTTTCTATCGTTCTGCTCTCGGCGGCTCCTCGAACGATGTTCAAATTCCATTACCCCAAAATGAGAAACCGCGTGTACGACCAGAGGATTTGACGGACGTTGAAATTGAACAGGCCATCCTACCGCTGTTTGACTATTTTGACGCGAATCTTCAAACACTCAATACCTACCTGAGTGACATGGCGAAAGAGATGGTGATGACGCGGGTGTGGAAGGAGATTCTGGTGATACTAGAGGGACTATTGATCCCACCACTATCTGACGTTTCAAGTGACCTGAAACCCTTGAGTGATAAAGAGGTAGACATCGTGTTCAAATGGCTGAAGGTTCGTGTGCTGGCAAAAATATTGTCACCTTGAATGTTCTCACTATCGCACAGTTTCTAAGGGACTACTTTCATGCAGGGGGTGAGGGTCCTGTGCCGCTAGAGCTATTACAAAATCAAAAATACCGAGACGTACTATCTATACGACTGTATTACGACTGGCACACGTACGTCTCCCCAACCGTTCTCGTGGCATGTCATATTGAATGTCGATTAGGGATGATCTGATGGAAGAATGCGTTCGCATGATGCAGCAGAGCCTGCGGTCAGCCCCAACAGTCAAGAAGCGTGCCAAGACTGTCTATTCGCAACGCAATCTTGGCACAATCAAGATGCGTAAGAAAGAGAAGCGAGAGGAGAAGGAGGTCACCAGCGAGGAAACGATAATGAGGATTCTCCGTATGCGGTACGACATGTCTCATTACTGATTTGTGGCGATCCTTACATGGAACCTTGATCTCCAGGCCCGGCACGTCAGAATTCATCGCCCAACAACTCCAAATCATGACTGCCATGCAAGCTGAGCAGGAAAAACGTGCGAAAGATCTAGAGCAGCGCAAACTCAAGCGACCCTCAAACCGGCCACCAAGTCAAGTGCCGCCCCTTCCACCACTTCCTGGCCCCTAGTTTGTTTTTCATTTCAGTCTGTGGCTAGCCATATATACCTTTCTCTGTTGTTATACAGGTTCCTTCGAATATTACGATACACCTCGAACATTGGACCACTCATTAGCTGTACATTTGAATCTGTCGTTGCACTTGTAACTTTACTCCTTTGATTGGGCGCCTGTATGTACATCCTAATTATGTTGTTACACAACCTGTGACGTCACCCGACGACGCCACACGACGATACCTTTCTCGCCGACTACTGTATTCCTCCATAAGGGGGCACCAAATCAAGGACAGACGCCCATGGCCATTAGCTCAAACTGCGCAGGCGAGACTCATGATGTTTTGATCAGGATCTTACCCGTTATCACTCGATGGGATCACGCCACAAGACTGTTCTTATCGAGTTGCAATTTGCACTCTTATTATGGAAGCGTCGTTGTATCTTGCCTTCCAAATTCAAATCCCCAGAATCTCATGGATAAAGTCCGCATCCTTGTCAAGTATACTTTACTGTGTGATATTTGAGACACGTTATGGTTGACTGTACCGTGTTCACCCCCGCATGAGGGCCGTGATTCTTTTTCTGGGTCTAGCGGTCCGGTGCAAAATGCCGCGAATTCCCATAGAGTGAGTTGCAAAAAATTACGTTCGGCAATGAGTGTACAACTCAATATTTGATCTCAAGACAGCATCTTGCGCCATTATGATATAAAAGCATCGGGGTCTAGCTGTCGAGAGCATCCGCCTTTGCGATGGCGCTTCTGGGCCTTGGGCTAAGCGGAAGGCGGAATGAGACACAGCTTGGGGTTTGATAAACAACCCCAAGGGAGTTTTTATCGTTCCAAGAGAGGTGGTTGGTGGTACCAACCACCTCTAATGGAACGAGAAAAACTTGGTAGTGGATTTGGGAGTCGTTACCCAGATGACGCCGGCAAAGGCTAGTCGAGGTATTCAGACTCTCTAGTCTTCAAAGACAGTAAGCTGTCTAGTAGTGAGCAACAGAGGCGGCGAAAGATATGGTACACTGTTAGTTATGTCCTCATAGTTACATTAGATATGAAGACTACAAGGTATGTCACTTCTAGCGTGACAATTAGCCTGTCACATCCTTGTTATTGTGTGACAATCACGTGATCTAGAGAACAATGGCTTAGAACAATGAGACGCTTTGTATTTGTCCCTGGCCGACAATGTCACAACGCATGGTTCGTCCATACATAAGAAACCCTCGCAAATGGTTTACAATCACGCAAGCCTTGTTCTAAACTCAAATTCTCTCCTTTCCTTCACGCTCCTTCATTTTTTTTCCACCTAGGTGCTGGCTCATCTGGATCCTTACCATCCATCATTTACGTCTAATCGAATAATTCCAACATGCTTCCTCCTCGTGCTTGTAGGTTCACTGAATGTGTTTCACCACTGCCTGAATCGCTCATTTTGTTTATCCAGATACTTTCATTGGTCTCAATGGCGTTCGCATACTAAGCATCGTCGCTCTGATCCTCGTCTTTGCCAGCAACATTGTCACGCTCGTTCATGACATTCAAGCCGTGAACAAGTTTTTAAACGGCGAAAAACACGCTTCCGACTCCACTATTACGAATAACTCGACCCTCCATATGGTAGATATGGATTATATCTCGTATGTTCCCTTGTCTTCTACCTTCACCTCCTCTTGCTTAACACATGATATTGTTTTTAGTGGGAGCACCGTACCTAATCAGCCTGCAGGCGTATTCTGGGCGGTCTTAAATAGGCTATTGATTATCGGTCAAAGCGTTGTGCTTCTTATGTCAGAGTTTGGCTGGCCCTCGACATTTTTCAACCGCTACTTCCCGGTGCTTGGCAAAGATTTCGGTCTTGGTGCTCTCGGTGTCATGCAATGCCTGTCAGTCCAACGCCCTCTTTCTTATATTATGTCGATACTAATATCCTGAAATCCAGCATTGGTGCTGCTATACTCTCGCACAGAGTGGACACTTTTACACTCGTTGCTGCTTTTTTCCTCTTTTCCATTGGTTGTCTCAACATCTTTGTCGGTCTCATCTGGCGCGAATCTGCCAAGGCTAAACGCTCCTTTACCTCATGGCGCGACCAAGCGAAAAGTGCGCTACCTACTCACGTCTCCGATGTTCGTGGTGCAATGTCGACAGCATCGTCTGCCGCTTCCTCTTTTGTCTCAAAGGGAGGCTTTAAGAGTTCTGAGACAGCATCGTCTAAATCTGGGCTTGGGTTTGGAAGACAGGGCGAGAAAGCTGCAGCGCAAAAGGGTGAATATCTTCCTAAGCCTCCTACCCAAACCATCTGACACTACTTTTTACAAGGTTATCTAATATCTAGGCCAATCGAATCATTACCACAATATGTGCCAAAGCAAAAGCAATCCTCACAACAAGATGAGGGCCACCCGAATTAGTACACAATGAATACGGATGGTGTGACGCGACCCATCCGAAGAACCGCGGCCTGAAGATGGACTGATTAATTACTTGGGCGTATCAAACTCTTCCACTGCCACTCCATACATACATCAATACACCCTGTAGCATCTACTATGTATTACACATCACCATAATTGACTGTGTCTGTTGCATAAGCTCTATTTGGAAGGTGTAAAGATTGAGGCACTGAAAGAGAGGCTGTGAGTGCTGCATATTCGATTTTAGCGCCGTTTGATCATCTTGATCACAGCCATCGACGATGGACTTAAAACAGATGAACAGGGGTTGAATATTATGTACCCCATCCGCAAGTTCTAATTGCCAAAGCCATCCCGTCAACTTGATTGGAACACCAGCAAACGATGACCCCACTCGAGATCATCTTGTAAGTCCCCCGTTCCACCAACTTTTGTTCTAACAGGGGAAATATGCTTTCCCTGCTCGCTCACTCAAGCCGAGTGACGATCACATCTTCTACCTTTCTTAAACAATTTGGTGCGTTCCATTCTCCGATTCACCCACTAGCTATCACTCACTCAACCCACCATGGTTTTCTCCCCGGATGTCCTCAGCCTTTTGAACCTCTGGCAAGTCGAGCCCTCCTGTTGATGTTACTACCCTTTCTTATACAATTTGCCCGTGTTACAGTTATGCCGTTCTGTGCTCACTCGTGTTCTGCAGAAACCGACCTCCTTTATATTCCTGTGAGGACATCAAGAGCCAAGCAGCACACGATGCATTCTGCGCTTGTGTCCTCTTCGCTGCAGGCTGCGTAAACCTTGCAATTGGCTGCACACGCATACTAGTATATCATCAGACAACGACTACTACTACACCCATTGCAAATTGGGCGATAACGGCCATATTTATCATCACAGGCGTCATACACAACGCGACGGCTTGGATGTTTTTGAAAGCGAGGTTGAGCTTACCCAAAAGTCGGTGCGCGTGCACATGGGATAGTCATTTGAAAGTGGAGCTTGGTAATGATAGTAGTCAAGGTAGTGTTATGTTGGAGAAGGGGGAGTCAGAACACTAATTGATGTTTCCATTTCACATCATGGTGTTCGGCTATACCCATATCAGTATACCTACTTATGTAAGTATCTATCAACGCCTGGAATAAGTTATTGTTGGATGCCGAGCAGTTGGTACTTCGAAATACTCAGAGTTCGACAGCCACGACTTACGAGATAGTATTTGGGAGGAATCTGGGCAAACTGAACGCCTATCATTCGCCAAATACTCCTTCTTCTCCCAATATATGTACCAACAAACATGTGAGCTGCATCTTGGTCTGAAAAAGTCAATTCTCCACCTCACCGACTATTTGCTAGGTATAATGATAAGAATAACTCTTGATATAACAAATAACAGCGGCTCAGTCTGGCGCTCAGTCTAAGCCAACACAGCTTCAATAGGTGTGGTTCTGCAGTCTGACGGCTGTCGAATCAAGATAGCATACCTTCTATGAATCTCATTATAAGTGAAGCTGTTGAGGCTTCCAGCTGTGTTTCATATCTTCTTTTGACGCCCCAACCGTATTTAAATATGCATTCATATCAATCATTTCGACTCTTAAAGTCAGTGGTCGCTGGCACTGGTTACAAGCCCTTACAAGCGAATCACTCTAAACCATGCCGAGCTCAGTTTCATTCTCAACCTTGATATCTGGAGAATGGTCAGACCTGCTCTTAGTCGTTCGAGCCGCTAGGTAAAGTACAACCAACCTCCGCCCTCCGTAGTATACCTGCTTATGCCTTTACCAGCCTATCTGCCGTTGTTACTTTTCTATTCGTTGTTCATGTTGCCGTAGGTAATTTACCACAACGCTTAGCCGCTGATTTACTGACCAAATTTTTTTTTCGCAGATGATCTGGTGTAGACGTCATCGCGCGTATCGTATGGCACATATGCAGATGTTCAACACGAAGCGCCAGATGGTGATCCTACAAAACACCTCAAAACGTGTATACGATGCCAGTGATTCACCTTTCTTTACCTACCTAATGGTGGCGGGGCTAATGCAAGCCACCAGTGAGTAACCTAACCTGTGCATTGTCTTTTGAGGCTGCGAAACTCCCTGTGATTTCTACTGATTGTGAATTTGTCTTTCTATATAGGTGGATTGGTTAATATTCGCTGGGCAACTGATACTGTGAGTGTGTTTTTAAAGCTCTTGATCATTTACACATTTCCATTCCCAGGGTGTGGACGAACTAAGCTCTCTTTGCACGCTACAGGGGATCGTCAGGCAGCACAGCGAACTTGGAATTGCTCTTATGTATTTAAATTTTTCCTTTGAAATTGCATCTTGTGCTTACCGTTCTCGGTTTGATTTTTACAAGGTCTCTTGTAAGTTCTCTCCATGGCTTGCCCGCATTTCCATCAGCCAACTGTTTCCAACTTTTAAAACTCAGTTTCTTGCTGCAAAGTCATTCTGTGTGCTTGTCTTAGGATGGATCCCATCTACTTCCACCACGCAATGCGCCGTTGGATTTGTTTATCTCTTTATTGCCCTCATGCAGGCCGTCGCTGTTGCAGTGCGCGATTACGCTAAAGGATCGCCGTACTATGGAGATGCGGGATCTTTCAGTGGTAAGCTTCTTCCCGCCTCGTTGGCTCTGGAATATTATTCATTGTGAGAGTAGGATGCTGGATAGGCGAGGAGTATGGTATGGAGAGAGTCTTATTTGGGTATCTCTGGCTGTGGCTCGCAGCATTCGTCATCTTAGTGCTCTACGGGATAACGGCGTTGGTGTCATATTGCATATTGAATGTTGGGCTTGAAGATAATGGGCGCAGGAAATTCGATTGGAGCTGGAGCAGGAGGGCAAGTCGGAGCACTTATACACTGGCCTATTATAACAATGACGGGGAACCCCAGGAGGAAGAGGACGAGGAAGCGGAGGAGAAGCAGGGAGCAGCTGCCATTGCTGACTTGACATTCTTGTGAGCGGTTCATGATTTTCACGACATGAGTAGAAATAAGTTGAACGCTTTGCAGCTATCCAGCCGTGTATTTGATCTGCATATGCCCTCTCATTCTGCTGCGTTGCATTGAGTATAGTGGTCATTACGTTCCCACAGAGGCAAATACACTTGCCAATGTTCTGTTCTCACTCATCGGCCTTTTCAACACTATTGTGTACGTTATCAAGCACCCTAGATTTGCTTGTCGAGGTCGCCATACCATCAATGCCACGCAGGAGTACCACGAGGTTGGACATATGGACCATGATCACGAGGAAGAAAAATACTCGGGTATGATTATCAATGACCCTACCACATATGCGCTGTGCACTTCGATTTACAACGACGTCGACAACAACATGTGTCCATTTGGGCCGATCGTGGAATTTGAATCTGCCACAGACAAGATCGATAATACTTTCGCGCGCAAGGACTGAGTCGCTCGCTGGCCCAGATGCAAAAGGATGATAATACCAGTTCGAGTATGCAACAGAAGATCATGATTCCTGATATTTTGAGGCCTTGATACTAAGCTTGACGTGGTCAAACTTTTAGGGCCATCTAGAATCTACACAATCCAGCTTGGCCAAAGCTGAAATTAACCTTGATGGTAATTAGCACATTCTTTTGTACATCATAACTATGTACCAAATAACAAGCACCGAGTAACACGCTCTCGATACGGCAGCTTTTAACATTTCACATGTATTGCTAGTTGAACTGAATCTACTTAGCTACCTCCAAGAAGCGCTTCTCTGCCTCCTTGAAGTTGATGACATTCCAGATAGCGTTAAGGTACTGTAAGAAAAGGTCCATTGAGTGGATTACTGGGAGCGGCGTGATTTACACTTACATCAGGTTTGACGTTCTTATACTGTATATCATATAACGCGGTGTCATTAGGACGTTAACAAATATCATTAGCTATGAGATAATTTACCTGGAGGTAGAACGCCTGTAAGCCAAGAACACGGTGAGTAGGTGATATGATGGAACACGTAAAGTCTACTAACATGTTCCCAAATATCGACACCAATGATGGGCGTGTGCGCTGCCAATTACATATGAAATGACAAGATACACCAAGACTTCAGGTACACGCACAAAGCAAAGGATCCTGGTTAGCGGTAGTCACAACCTCAAGCTTGTTATTTGCCTGGTTATGTCCCTGTCCAACGATATAAATATCATAAGCATCGAACAGAAAACAACAAGCGTGATACTTACCAGCCAGCCCCATCCACTACCTTGAATGGCAGCGGTCTTTGTGTTGAAGGCCTTCTTGAAAGCCTCTACGGAGCCAAAGTCACGTTCAATGGCAGACTTTAAAGAACCGTTTTCTAGTTTTCCGCCTTCTGCACTTGCAGGCGCAAGGTTTTTCCAAAACAGCGAGTGGTTGATGTGTCCTTGGCGAAGTCCGGGGGCTTTGAGCATATAAAATACGTTATAAGCCAAAAGGATGCGTACCGCCACCATTGAATTTTAAAGCTGCCTGAAGCGCAATCTTCTCTTTCATAGAGTCTGTTTTAGCATAAGACTCTTCTGCGGCGTTTAGTCCGTTGACATAAGTCTGGTGATGCTTCGTGTGGTGCAATTCCATGATTTCTTTGGAGATGTGAGGTTCTAATGCCTGCCATCGATATCGGAAGAAAAGGAGTTAAGAGTCTCGAGGCGGTTGATATATGAAATAATGACGTCACGACATACATTGTAAGCGTACGGTAACTCTGGCAGCGTATGTAGCGAGGCGACAGAGCGGGCTACATAAGAGCGGGCCAGCGTAGTCGGGCGTAGTAGGATCCGTGTTAGAGACAACATGATTGTTTACAAGGGAGAGCCAGGTAGCTGACCGTTGTGTCATGATCATATATAATGGGTGACTAATAGCGGGCTTGGTTACTTTTGTCTATGACCGCTTAAAAGCGCAATTGGCTTGGATGATGGTGCATTACTACTTCTCAAGTAGATCGATAGTGCAAACAATCAACGATTTTGTCTTCAAATCAATGTACGTTAATTACAATACAAACACGATTTCTATTTGCTTTGAGCGATAAAACAGTCCATCACCGTCGATATGAAATTTACTTTTCTACAGTCGCTGTTTCCTTTTCAGCTCGCGCTTCAGCCTTCTTTTTTTTTTTCAATTCTCGGCAAACAGGGGAAGAAAGGGAAAGTTCAAACGAAGAAGCGAGTAAAGTAAGTTTATGACAAGGAGATTCGAGAGAAGAAGAAATCTACTGCTGCTTGGCATCTTGCGCTGCAGCGAAGACGAGAAGGTCGCACACACGGCGAGAGTATCCCCATTCATTGTCGTACCAGGAGATCAGCTTCACAAAATTTGGGTTGAGCTGAATACCAGCCGTAGCGTCAAAGATGGACGACGCATTGTGGCCGATGAAATCGGTAGACACGACAGAATCTTCGGTGTACTCAATGATTCCTTTGAGTGGTCCGTCGGCGGCTTCTTTGACTGTACGTTTGATGTCATCGTATGATGCACTCTTTTCCAAACGCACTACAAGATCAACAACGGAAACGTCGAGCGTGGGGACGCGGAAGGAGAGGCCACTGAAGCAAAATAATTGACTGGATGTCAAGAAAAGGGAAAGGGGAAGGCGTACGTGAGCTTGCCGTTGAGCGAGGGGATGACCTTTCCAACGGCCTTGGCAGCACCAGTGGACGAAGGGATAATGTTGTTGTTGACGCTGCGTCCACCACGCCAGTCCTTGTTCGACGGCCCATCAACAGTCTTTTGTGTGGCAGTCGTAGCGTGAATTGTGCTCATCAAGCCTTCGACGATACCAAATTTGTCATGGATGACCTTAGCGAGGGGTGCGAGGCAGTTAGTCGTGCATGACGCATTAGAAATCTAACACCACCAGGCGCGTTGATAAGATTAGTAGAACGTGTTAGATAAGATCGGAAAGTTGCGTACGACTGTGTATTTGGAGTCGTATTGGTCGAGATTGACACCACAAACGAACATGGGCGCATCGGCCGATGGAGCAGAAATGATGACCTTCTTAGCCCCACCTTTGAGATGACCTCCTGCTCTGTCATCAAAGAGTAAGTACTCAATATGTGCAATCGTGAGGGGAGCAACTCACTTGTCTATGGTGGTAAAAACACCCTGTAATAAGTTGTCAGTAAAAGGTACTAGAGCTCGAAAGAAGAACACGTACGGTTGACTCTACGATATATTCAGCGCCTACTTCCTTCCATTTGATGTCGGCAGGATTTTTCTCTCCATAAACGGTGACGGGTTTGCCCTCAATCCAGAGTTTTCCATCTTTAGCTTCGACTGTGCCCTTGAAGCGACCGTGGACGGAATCGTACTTGAACATGTAGACCTGGAGCACAGACGCTCACTTCAGCATCATGATGTCATGGAACGTGTATAATTATCAAGGCGAACCATATATTCAAGATCGATGAAAGGGCTGGACAAGTCATTGTTGGGACATTTGAGGCGGTAGTAGTATGAGGAGGCTTACTCGTTGATGGCGACAACATCGATCTCTTTGTTCTCGAGAGCATTGCGGAATACGATACGGCCGATACGACCTAATTTTGGTTAGGCTATCAGCTGGAGAAGAAGGAGACTGGATGTGCTACTGACCGAATCTGGAAAAAAGGGACGGGCCAATGCTCAGACTGATGTTGTCAAACTAGCTGAGATACAAACCCGTTAATACCGACTTTAACCTGGTGTGAATGTCAGATTGGACACTCTGTAGAGATCGGAAGTACATACCATGTTGGATGAAATAGAAATGTAATTGGGGAGAGAGGTGAAAGCTTGTAAGAGGCAGGATCAGGAATTGGTCTGAATTTATATCAAAAAAAGGGGGGGAAACCTGGGCTGAGTCGATAATCAATCCATCGGAGATCAATTGCGCTCATAGTACCGTCATGATTACTACTAGTACTACATTGGCCCGCCTGTCTCGGTAGATTATGGACTCAACTCTTATTATCACCCTGTGTAAGTCTGAATCAGCTGTTAGTCCCTGTAAGAGGTGTTCTACTTTAGCCACATCCCTTTATAATCCCTTGCTATTCGCGATCATAAAACATTTACGCGAAAAGGTTTTTTTCCTTATCTACCACACCATCGGTCAGCTACGCGGATAGTAAAACATATCCTTGTGCCGAGTCCCCATCTTCACGTTGCCTGAAATGAATATCCTACTTACGGTCAGCGGGTGCTTTCATCACGTCTATCTTCACACTCTAGCGCCCAGCGTGGAACTAGAAAGCCAGTTCCGTCCTTCCCTTCTATAATAAATAGCTTGCATGTAGAATCTTTTTTCTGAATTCAGCTACCTGGTGGTACAAGCGCATTCGAGTTCTGTGGCACCAGAATCAACGGTGCCACATTCTGATTATATGCAAACCAATAGACGAGATACAAGAGACGCGTTTTTCGTCTGTATCGACTGTGCCGTTTAGAGATAGCGAAAGCTGGAATCCTCGTCATATAGCATCGTAACATTCGATTGGCTGGTAAGAGAAAGAACAAGTTACATATTCGCAGGTGCGGAAGGAATCACAACAGGACAGTCGGGAAAACCACGGTGAGCAATGTCTAGCAAGAGATTAACATTTTGTTTGAGTAGGCCTGTGGTGTTCAGTAGGACTGCAGGTACGTTTGCACCTACCAGACCGTTGTATAGTGAGCAACCCTATGACGTGAACATGCGTTTTTAGAATCTGGGATTTAGGGGAAGGCAGAGGTTTCCACCGCGACTCACATCAAAAGGAGCAAAATCCTGGACATAGACGCCAGCTGCGTTGTTCGCACCTGATGGGATGGGATATCGATTGTATATTTCGAATACTTTATCTCCAATGATTTTAACTGTTCCTACGGAGGGTCGATGATAGTCCTTTGGGAACTTTTGATCCCGGAAAAAGGAAGTCATTGCTTGGACGCTCAGGATACCATCGGTTCCTGCCTTATCATTAAGTGATACGATAGAGCCGAGTCTGACGTGATTCGGGACATACCATTCGCTAAGAAGTATAACGTGAAGCTTGCTTCCCCGTAACTGGTACTTAGCCGTGCAGACGTGTATTCAAACTAAACAAAAAGAAAATAGAACCGCCATCGGTCGGGTAGGCTCAGAGCTTGGTCCTACCTTTTTGTTCATAGCTTGACAATCCATAAACCTTTTCAACTTGAATTCCTGCATCACGCGCACATTGACTATACTTCTCGGGCCCGTCACAGTTGAGTTATCGCCAAATTGATTCACAACATCTAGTAACTGTAAGCGCGCGGGCGGGGGTGTATGACATAAGATGAGTAAGGAGGAGCACTAGAACAAGAGGCGTATCACAGACTTGTGCATACAGATCGGATTGGAAATTTTTGTTGTCACCGATGTAAGCATCTTGGCGTGTCATGGACGCGTCGCCTAGCATTGACCACGCCGTCAGAATAGAGTAGGATATAGAGAACAAGACAACCTTCAAATCGTCCGTGTGCCGCTAATCCTCGGGCAACAGGCCCGTCAATATGTCCCGGAAGTGGGGGGACATGCGGAGAATGCAATCCGATAGACAACCTATCTACAAAGGCATTTCCACGCATTAACTTTACGTGAAACAATCGTTCATAAAAAAAAATGTGTGACAACAGGGGCTGCTACTTACAATAGCCGCGGCGGCCAATGAAGCAGAAAAGTCGTACTCCATGTTAAACCCTTGGGTCAAGCCTGTGACTATCTGTCCAAAAGATGCTATCCCGCTAGACGATCGGGTTATGATCAGCACGGTTGCTTGCTTTTAAAATAGTCTAACTGACTTTCGCGGAAGATAACCATGGTTGGCTAGTGTATTCAAGCCCGCTATTTTTAGGGGAGGGTTAAGGCTGAGGTGGATGATCTTATCATAGAAGGTCACTCACGACATGGCCCGCGTTGGTCATTGGGACCAGGGGCTATGAAAGGATGGTCGGTATCTGTTAGAAGGATAGCAATGAGCAGGAAGACGAGGAAGAGTGATCGCGTTTCACACCTGGGATTGGGAGAATACCCGTATTGGTTGGTCTTGGAGGAACAACGATAGATACACCCGTGTGATGCGTGTGCGTTGGTTCGGTATGTTGACTGGACCTGGATATATAGTGCGGGAAAGCTGATCCCGGAATGGATAGAATGGCTATAGCGAGGATAAAAGAAACAGCCATCCAACTTGCTCAACAATAGGAAGGAAGGGTAGTTGTGCTGGCATGAGAGGAGGTGGTGCGGTATATATACCCGGGCGAGAATGTAAGTAAGCCAGTAACTAGATTGCCTTGTTAGTCACAGTCTTTCCCCCTGTGTAGTATGAGTGCAACATCGTTCCGTTGTGGAGTTAAGACTGCCACACCGATGGGATACATCGGCTTAGAGGTCTAGTCTGGCGAGCTGGTGGAGTATGTATATTCCTTTGCGCATGAGGCCCAGATCCTTGAGCTTGTCCCTTGGCTCATGGAGCTGAGAGTTGTAGTTCTGAAACGGGTCACCGCTTTACTGACGATGGTAACCTTCGTGCGGCTTTGCTTGCAAGTTCCGCTTCTTTTTGTGGTTGTTTTGAGGCTGGTGAGATTTGAGTGGCCCCATCGTCAAGTATCTGCTAAGGAGGCGGTGACTACGCAAGTACTAGTTCATATAAGGTAGAGGCCGTGTTATTGAATCATAACGACCACTATCAGGTGAGAGTTGAAGATAGTGTCATTTGACTTTAAGGCTCAGATCAATAGCCATTTTAGACCGGATGATACAGGCAAACAGGCTTACTACTTGGGCAGTTGTTGTTCCAGAGAGTTGACTCGGCACTTGATATACAGCATTATTAGGCGGGCGAGCACTCAAATTCAATATACATAGTTATAAATAGCTCCTACGCTTCTACCCTCATGCACATGACTCTGTCCGACCCCCCTGCCTTTCCGCAACACTCCTGGTTCACACCGCCATCTCCTGCGGAGCCAACCCACCCAATCCTCAATCCACGTCAC
>JABCKK010000024.1:0-42232 GCA_018221785.1 Calocybe gangraenosa
AGCCTTCAGCCAAAGTGATGAAGGAGCGGAGATACATACACTCGATAAATGTCGCTTCTGGGACAATGTGTTTTGCATATCGACGATAAAAGATGGAATTGGGGTCAAAGATAGGGGGAAAATGTCGTTGAACTCAAGCACCGACATTGTTAATTTTGAAATTTGGTGTTTGTTGAGTAGCCTGAACGTCAGAAGTGTCTCCAATACTCTGCCGTCGGGTAATGGAGCTATATTCTTGTTAGACGTTATAAGATGAGGTTAGATCGCGAAAGCGTACATGCCGCGAGCACAGGACCCGTTTCAATCTCGGCAAGTAGCTGTACGAGTACATGCACCTGCCTTGCAGGCAGGGTATACGTATCAGGAAAATAGACCTTTAATTGTTCCATTCCAGAAAGTTTCTCCATGACTCCGTTTGATTTTTTAGATCTCTTGTGCTCCATCGCCTGGGTTGCTATTCGTTGACTGCGATCGTCGAGATTCGCCACTGTTAACAAGCCAGGTTGAAGCTTCCACAACGTAACCATGTTTGGAGGGGTGTCAAGCTGAGTCGTTTGTATCACTTGTTCACCCGATTGGTAAGTGAAAACATCACGCTCGATGCGAACAAAAAAGGGCTCTCCGATCGCCTCTTGGCTGTTAACAAGAAGACAAACAAGTTCCAGGCTCATGATGGGGTTTACCTGGCTCACAAGACTGACCACTGACCAAACATATACCAACATATAGAATGACTAATCTTGGTCTGCGCCTTGTCTCATCTTCATCTTATAACTCGCCAAATCCCCTAGTCTAGAGTGATTCATCGCTCAATTGCCAATACAAAATTGTCGTTACTGGGTCATTGAATGTTTTAAGTTAACAGCTCCTTATAAGAGCGATGGCATGCCTTCTCACCATAGTGGTTGTCAAGACCTGCTTTGAACCCATGTATGCTGGCTAGAAACCTCACTACGAGAAGGAGCTAGGGGGTTGTTTTATCAAGATTGGGAATTAGGAGATGGACGTTTGACGGACCGAAATCACCCACTGATGGTGGTATGGTCGGCGTCCTCTCCCCCGCTTAACCTAATAAACACTGAGTGTGGTGAAATATAACAGAGACCATCTAGTTCGTAAGTCCATTGCTTGCCTTTCACGAAACCAGTAACAATGGCATGAGTCTACGGATGAAATGGTCAGAGCAAAGACGGGGAGCGAACAGGCACGTACAGTGCAAATCGGAGAGTCACACAGTAGATGACTGAATGTTACAAAGACTTGACATTTTTCTCCGATTGCGGACGTGCGTATACCAAGTGTTTGTCCACTTCACGCTCCTCGGCCATTCATTTTCTTTTAAACACGAAGTGGAAACATAACGAAAGTTCTAAAGATGACTGTATGTACTTGCTCAGCCTCAGCGATTTTGAGTCATTGACCCCTCGAAGCTGGAGAAAAAGAATTCCGAGTTATCTAAATGAGCCACGCTCTACACATGGCCAAAAAACAGATCAAGGAACTGAAAGCCGAGCCTGGGCAGAGCAACGAGCAGCACAATCAGTCTCTCACGGAATTGCAAAAAGCACAGCGTGTCGAGCTCGAAAGCTCCTCACAATGATGACGAAACAAGACCTGCAGACCGTTGAAAGTACTCAGGATCCTGCAGAGGTACTAGCTGTTCAGATGAAGATATCGAACAAACCCCAGGATGTTGTTCAGTTGGTTTTGGTTTACCCTCGCGGTCTCACAGGCTGTCTAACCGTCTTCTATAGGTTGATTTGCAGGTATAATGTAAATATCTACTTTCAATACATCCCATGATATTCCTCAAGGCGCACTCAATCAGCTTCTGCGACACATTTAGGTATATTGCTCCATTGTTGCTCTGCTCTGTGAAATGAATCACGTCACGATTTCTCGCTCGCACATCCTCTAAACTTAGTCGTGGGTGGAGAACACTGTAATCATATGACGACCCATCTCACGGTCATTTGTTGATTGGGACAAAGTTCACACGCCCAAGTACTTACCTGCCTAGGCAACCTAATGTTGCCCAGAGCAACCCAGAAGTTTTCTCGAATCAGGTTATGGCCCCACTTTTGCTTCATCTGACGTGGAAATTGTAGGCGCCCTCTTCCAACATGTACATTTTTATCACCCAACCACTGCTCACATAGCATGCGAAAACGCACCACGCACCCCAAGCCTAGTTCACATACTGGTCGATATTTGAAAGGCGAGGCCTCCCATGACATGTAAACACCTATCTATATCCGTCTAAACTTTCCTACCTCCTATCCATCTAAGCGATGGAATGGAAAGGAAGCCCGTTCTAGTGGAATATATAGAGGTTCATTTCATCCGAGGCATATTCTTCGCTCCCTCACAGCCCTTTCGAAGAACGAAAATCAGTCAACGTCCCACCAATATGAACACTAACGTACACAACAACGATATAGAGAAGGGGGCGAACACTGAGACTAACGAGTATAATAATCCGCGGACCGCCGATCCTGTTTCTTATGCTAGGAGACCTACCCGGATCGCTAACCCTGGCCCTGCGTATGTTTTTTTTCTCACTTATCATCTCCCTCGCGCTCATTCTAACGTTGATCAGTGGGCTATTCTCCTTCGCCAGCACGACGTTCTTGTTGTCAATGTACAACGTGAGCACACGCGGCGTACACACACCAAATATCATCATAGGTATGGCAATTTTTGGCGGCGGTCTAGTACAGCTCTTGGCTGGTATGTGGGAGTTTCCAAGAGGAAATGTCTTTGGTGCCACCGGTATGTATGTTATACCATCTCTCACCGTTCTGGGATATGTCTCAAGCAAAAACTCATATCTAGCATTCTCTTCATACGGCGCCTTCTGGCTGTCCTATGCCACAATTTTTATTCCCGGCTCCGGAGTTCAAAGTGCTTATACCAACGATGCGGAATTTCACAATGCACTTGGTTTATATCTGATCGTCTGGTTCATGGTTACGGTCATGTTTATGTACGTCTCTCTTTCAATGGCAGCTTCATCTTTGTTGATCATATTTGGCGATGACCCAGCCTTCCCGTTATTCGACGTAACGTTGCGTTTACGGTTCTCCTGTCTACCCTTGCGATTGCGCTGCTCCTACTTTCTATTGCCGAATTTAGTGGTAAACCAAGGTACGTCATCATGGTGGTTTTATAGCTTGTTCTCTGAACCAAGCTACTTGTAACGCTATAGCATAACAAAGGCAGGAGGGGTATTCGGGATCCTCACCGGTTTGGTTGCATACTATATCGGTATATCCGAGATGTTGTCAGCGGAAGAGAGCGCATTCATGAGAGTGCCATTGGGTGTTAGGTCGAGCTAGAGGTAACATAGATATGCAGAAACACGAGTCGAGGGTCGTTTATTTTTGCAGGTTATGTGTAGCTTGTACGAAAACAAACACGAGAACAAAACTTGAAGCTTGAAGCTTGAAGCATTACAAGCATTACTAGAATTAAAGTCCAAATCAGCGCGCAAAATAAGATTACCCGCCATCACTCCGCCTTTTCAGCTTCAATCCCGAGTTTTTCCAGCGTTCCCATCATGCTGAGGTACGTCGAAGGCGATGAAGAAGCTCCTTTGCCCTCTGCTCCAACAAACACTTTCAAATTTCCTGACTCAAATCCTCCTTTATAGTGTTCTATGTACCTGAGCACGGTTGTCTCATTCATACCCGAGATTCTCATCAGCTCTTTCTTGAGGCGAACGCTATCCAAACCCTGCCCAGCGCAGGTCGTGGCCAAACAAGAGCGCAACGCTCCAAGGAACGTTTGTGGACGGCCGTTAGCGGTCAAAAGGTCCGGATGCGTGAAATAACGATATGCCCGTGAGAGAAAGACGACACGGGGGTGAGACATGGAAGCTGTCGTGCCCGGATGGGAAAGATCCAATCCTATCCGTGGCGAGCGGTATATCGTTGGCGGAGACACACTAGACGTGGTTCTCCTGGGCCTTAGAAAGAGAGACATGGGTCGAGATCCGAATGCAGAAGTGTCTTTATCCCATTTCTGTTGGACGAGTTCAGGTATCTCGGCGGCTTTACTGAGGCGAAGGATCTCATCGACAAGAAGTGAAGGGCCCGATATCACCTTTTTGTCGGACACACGTCGTATGCTCCGAAGGAGTGCGCCGCCACGTACGGAGGTTGTTGATGAGCTATCTTCTCCTGCTCGTGCGCCATTGGGCTGAACAAGTGGCGTGCCAATGCTAGGGGTAGATGCACCGATGGTTAGATCCATCCCCTTGCGGCTCCCGCTCCGATAGGCGGTCAGGCTAGTAGAGCTGCGATGGGAATTGTTCGAGCGCAGAGGGGCCCGATGAAAATACCTGTTCGTGGTTATGTAATCAAAGAGAATGGAACGCAACAAATTCCAGGAAATAAACTCACCATCTTCCACATATTTTCTGCTCTTCACTACCATGCGTAAATGGATCTTCGTGACATCCATCTTTCAGGAGGTAAAACTCCAACTCGATGATTTCAAATGGGGTCTCGACCTCGTCAGACCGAACAACGAGGTGAAAGCCATGCAAAAGGGCCTTGGATATTGTTTCGAAGCGTTCGAATACGGCAGGAGTCGTGTCTACGGAGGAAAAATCCAATGCCTCTTGTAGCTCGGCTTCGGTTATGGTATCAGTAGTAGAGGAAACTCCAGATACTTGTGCATCAGCTTCGGGCTTGAGTTTCTTGGGCAGTGGAGAGGTAGGTTTACCATCCTCGTCCTCTTGCTTCCTTTTAAGCCAGTTTGTGAGCATCTACAATGTGAGCCTTGAACAAACAAGTTAATAACTACAAGAAGTTCGATGACAGCTCAGGGAAGCGTGTGATGTACTTCCCTCCCACGTATTCCAGAACATGAGTAAAAAGGATACAGTGGATAATATTTTTGTCTTGTCATTACTACAGTTCCTAAACTATCTCATAGACAGCCCTATTTCTCAGGCATCATGCTCAAGACGGATGTTTTCCTCATGTAACGCGTTCAAGAGGACAGTGAATCGAGCATCCTCTGAAGCTTTCCTCCAATTCCCATATAAAACTATACGTTCCAGCGATGGGAAGTTCGACCTTGTAAACATCCGGAAATGCGCAGTAATAAGATCCCACACTGATTGACCTGTTGCGTCCAAACGCCAGTTTGCAAGTCGGACCAACGGATTCGACTTGCTATGGAGTCCAATACATGTCAAAGACGAGTATGGCTGGGAAGGCGGGGACGGAGATGTATATTGAATGCAATAATTAAGTTGTGCGAGATTTTGGCACACGTCCAGTAACGTTGGAAGATACGTCGCTTCAAGGAACTCGTGGTCGTCTAGTAGCTCCACCACGGTGATCATAGGATCTCGAAGGATTGAAGAAGGGTGTGGCAATAGCATAGTCGAGTCCATTATGACACTCCGAAGACAAGGGAAGGCCCACGCCTCGATCTCAGAGCGAAATCGTCGGGGAATAAACTCAATTCGAAGGGTTGTGAGCGATGGAAGCGATAAAGGATTTATTATGGTTTCGTAGAAAAAGTGAGCACTGTAGCGTCTACCCAAGGATAGATATTGGAGGTTCGGTGTCCGATTCAGTACCTCGAGAAGAAATGCTGTACCACGGCTTCTATCATCTCCTTCGGTTTCAAATCTATGAGTCCCGTCTCGATATCTGGCGAACCACCAGTCAAAACGTTTGATGGAGGTTAGGCGTGCGCCTGGCAGAAGATGTGGAAGAAGATCATCATCGTATTTAACGAGGACTTCAACGTTGGGGCACCGACGGAGAACATCGAGTGGACCCACAGGATGAAGAGGGTCCTCATGTTCAATCACAGACAACTCTAGTCGCTTCACCCATTGGCCACAGGCATTCTGACTCCCTTGTTCAGATGCCGAGCCAAGGCATTCCACCATGTCCACCATACCATGACTCAGCCTGATACTTTCGTAGAGGAATTCAAGACCAAGCTGTCGCCATTGACGGCAGACGCGAACAATCGCTATCGCGGTATTATCTGCGTCCCTGAGTTCTTCTCTTTCCTGTTCTCCTGGAGGTTCATGGAATGGACGATAATCTGTATGGAACAGCTTATGGCTCGCTGGTGTCCAGGTTGCGATACGGAATATGTAATTTAATAGTTCTGGTGGAAGGTCGGTGGCCGACATTAATGATCCTATCGGAGTTCAAAGCGATCAATCAATGGTACTTGGCCTGAGGTAGATAGATACATAGAGTGTTTAAACAGCTGGTTTCTCGACATCGTGATTATCGCGAATAATAAAAGTTCCATTTTTACGACTTGTAGAGTTGTAGAGATAAGATGGCGGATGGAGGGGAAGGTGCTAACCACCGACATCATCATATAATTCACATGTAGATTTGCAGTCCAAAACGACGGTCTATTTGGGACATGCAATTCCAACTGGACGACCAATATCGCAGTTCTTGAGACCCTTCCATAGTTATGTTATGAACCATCCCTACTCTGAATCACAGCCAAGGCATCGCTAAAGGCCTTCGTATCGAGAGCTGTCTCGCTCTTAAGGTCGGTGGCAATGGTGCAAATATCTGTACGTATTCCAGATACCGGCGTAGGCATCGGTGGTGTAACGGATGCAAGCCACTCTTTCACAACCGGATGGTCCAAGGAAGGACGATATTGGCACGCTTCAAACAACTCTAAGTGTCGGGAAAATGATTTGGTCGGATTAAAGAGTGGTAAAGCTGGAGATTTGTTCGGTTAGCCCACGAGACACAGAGAAAAGAGTCTCAGGTACTGTACCGCTCTCTATCCGGGCGTACGCTTCGTGTGCAGGGATTTTCAGAGAAAACATTACTGTGCTCTACTAATGAGAAACACCCCAAAGCAGTAGATCAAAATATAAGAAAACCGACGATAAGCACAAACGACAATGCATGCCGTCGACTCGACCTGAGAGTGAACAAGAACCTGCCCGCCATTGTTAGCAGAGTCTTGAATGAATTTGCACGCGTCGGGCAAGGCAACGAGCAGCGCATCCTTGCGTGATTGAGAGATGCTTATATGATGATATGCCCGCAGTGAACTTATCGCAGTGGAAGGTATTTCGGCTGGTGATATAGATAACAGGTGACTAATACCTGAGTCTAATATTAAGGATTCCGCTTGGCAAGAATCACCAGGAAATTCACTAGGTAATGCAAATGAGTAAATTGGAGTCGGGTGGTGAAAGACGTTCGGTTACCTGCTGAGGAGGAGCTGATCGGGAATAATTGAGACGGTATCAACCATTTGGTTAAGAAATTGGGTGACGTTCCGCTCTTGTTGTCGTTTCCATTGACGATAAACTGGATTGTTAGACGAGGCATCATAATTACAATCAGCAAATGTTTCCAGTTGTTTGATAAACCCATAGTTTGGGTGTACTTGGGAACGTTCTTGTGTGAGGGATCAGTTTCGAGATCAAGATCAATGATGCGGTAATACTTTGCTTAATTACGCGCATGGCAGCTGAACGGCTGATTCTCCTCGTTTTCATGACTGAATTGATAAAAGTTGTCGGTGTTAGTAGTTACTTCGGAATAATAACTGAATTTAGATTATCTCACGGTAGGCAGCCACTACTGTTGCACTTCGAGATATTCCCATGACGCAGTGAACGAGAACCCTGCCACGGCTTTCTAATGCCGCCTGGATAAACTCACAGGCCTCGGGTAAATGGATGAGGATATTGTCGTATTCAGAGTCGTCGACTGCGATGGCTAGATGATTTGGGCCAGTAGATGGATATTCGGGACAGACAGAAACAACATGTGTTATCCCTAGTCTCTTGTGCAGGTCTAGAGATAGAGCTGCGGATAAACTAGAACGAACGATCGAGCTCAGCATCGCGTTATTCCTGAACGAAATGGAAAAAAAAAAACACAGATTGCTCACTTGCCAAGGTATATTTGGCCTTTGACGATCTCATTGACACTGGGCACACCAAAGGTCATAACAGAGGTCCCAGGAATGCCGAGAGTCATGACAAGTTTTCCAGGCTGAGGCTGTGTGGTTCAGGGAGTGGGAACAGCCATCATGATCATGGAGCTTCAATTAGCGGCGTTTTTCCTGTCACAAAGATTCGTTAATCGTCGGCAAGCACTGCCTAAAATCGTCCGTGTAGTGGAAGATTCTGAATTGAAGCAAGAGTTTGTACCACATTTTTTACTTCTCAAGTACTTCATTTAAGATACACTGTTGCGCTTATGAGCAGCGCTGGAAGACTGGTTAGGTGGAAAGCCTGGTGGGCTGCCGTCGGCAGCAAGGACCCAAACAAAACACAACAGCTTTCAACCCAACAACTTGGACGGATTTGCGGAAAGCCACTGAAATCACTGATCGCCCATGGCTTCTGCGTTTCTGAGCTCTATATTGTGCTGCTGCCATCAAAGCAAGGAGGAACCTGATGAATTTGCGAACGAAGCAATTGATGAAACCTCCCGTCTCATTCCTGACAGTCTGGAGCAAACCACCTAGTGCGTTGACAGGTGTTCTAGATACGCTTACCACCTAACATCTCCTTGTCAGCTCTCACAAGGCTTTGATCGATCAACAGAAGCTGCAGCAAAGACTTAGCACAATAGTCAGAGCAACAGAAAGGTTTGTCCTAGCAGCACATGCAAGGGCCTAGACTTAAAATTCACATCAAGGAAAATGGTCAATGTTGGGTCTCGAAGACCCTTCAATCTATACAATCGAGTTCTTCCTCCTGAACCCCAACAGCAATACTATTATACCGCCCCAGGAACCGCTAATTACTTCGGCGACGATGGGGATAATTACCAGCAGGGCATCTATACACCCCAGCCATATCTCCGTGCCCCGCACACACAACTCACAAACGCTACATCTCCTCTTCCTTATGATCCCCTTGCGCAGTCCTCTTACTTCGTTAACGGGGAATCTAGTGCACGAACGGCTCTCAACCTTAGACTCGTAAATCTTGCCGACCGCGCAGGACGGCCAAAGCAGCGTAAGCACAGTAAAAATGCTCTCGGCACCGATTCGAATTATGCGCCGTTTTGCTCATCGGACGAGGCGGAGCCTGTATCTGAGGCAGTCTTCGCTAACGTATGTTGTTTTAATTTGTTCTTTGTATATTCACCCAGATCTAATAAGTCCCAAGGCATCACTAGATAAGATCAAGCTCCAGGAAGCAGGCGCAATCTCCATGAGCTGGGGCGATTAACTAATCGTCCCTTCACCCCAGCCATATGGTCAACAGATCAGCTATTACGAGACGGTGGCCCAGCCCGCCTGGATTTTAACAAAGCGGCGCCGCGGCTCGTTTCTGATGGAGTTTCGACCATACTATTCAATGGCAAACTTACTGCTATGAAGCGACTATTTTTGTATCCCATAGTGGGGCTGCTGTGGGGCACTCTCGCAACGTGTCAACCGCCGACGGCGGGGTGCACGGTGTATACTTAGAACCACATGCTTGGCATGTTTCCTTTCATGCCTTGTACTACACGCCAACAATGTATTACGACAATAACATCAGGTTATGTGACTTGAAAACTCCTGAAAACTGATTTTCGAGCTTCCGCCCACCCCGGCGTTAATTTGACTCTTTGTCCCAAGAAAGCTCACCGAGCCCGAGTTCTCAGCACATTTTCGACTGCGTCTATTAGTTGATCAGTTTCGTGAGTCCTGTTTTTTGGGGGAGTTAGTGCCGAACGTATGGATGCCGCACATCTGATCATAAATAGATGTTCCAATATATTCCACCCCCAAAAAAGTAGTCATTAACGAATTTATTGTTTGAACGCGTTCCAAGCCTCATTTAGTGCCCCAAATACACCATTTGCAAGCATCCTTTGCTCTACCGTTGTGTTTGACGCGTTGAGCTAGAGGGGTTCTACATCACTTGAGGGTACCGTCAAAAGCACAAAAAGCCTTACCTTATCGGGATGTAGCTTAGCTATCGTCCTTGTGTACTTGACTTTTACTTGAGACGGTGACACTAACTCCGCCATCCCGACCTTTTGCAAGCCGAGCTCGGGCCACAAAACGTTGTCAAGACTTCCGAGTAATGCTCGGATGTTGGTCTCCTTGCCACCCTTCCAGGCCATCAGCTTCGCGTCAACATTATCTTTGAGCTCATGTCGCTGCTGGTCCTCAGCTTCAGCCGCATTGTTCGCTGCACGCAGGTTCTTGAGGGCTTGTGATGGTGGGACACGAGAGAGCGAGGCAGGCTTAGCTGGAAGTTTTGGTTTTGGCCGAGACGTTGGCGCATCTGTGTTATCACCGCGGTTATTCTGCGTCACCATCCTTCGACATCGTCCTACACCCCTAGCCGCATCGCCCCTAGTCTTCGCACCGGCCCAATCCAGCCCAGCAAGCACACCCCAGTCTCGACCTGCCTCTTCCCATTTTTCTTTCCCCTCCCATGCTTCTGCTCGTCGCTTCAACGCCTTCACCAAAGCGTCCCCCAGTTCCACACCAGCGCCGTCTTCTTCCGTCTCTGCCTTGGCTTCCCGAGCAGGATGATATCCAGCTCCGACAATCTCAACAACGACCCCGGCATCGGCAATCACCCCTGCATGATCGCCCGTCTTCAATCGAGCCAGTGCGCGATTGTTATGTAGCGGCACGAGCAAGAGATGACCAGAAGGCAGGGCGCCAATCCCCAAAGTGTAGGCAGATTCTGCATCGGCATACTGACCAAGCTTGAATTTGGCGGAGCCCATGTCTTTGTGCCTGTTTGCGAGAGCGATGGCAGGTGCAGATGCGGAGACCAACTTTCTCTTCCGCAGTGGTGAGGGTGCACGGGCTGAGGCACGTTGTAGTGGAGTTGTGCTTCTTTGAATAGGTGTAGATGAACTAGCGGTAGCGGCAGCTGAGGCCGCTGTTTTGCCACGTCGGAATGGGGAAACGTATGCCGCTGGTCCGAGTTCGTTTGAAAACAAATCGGCCGTTCTGGGACTTGGCTTTGGTTCCGGTTCTGGTACCCTCTGCTGTCGCTGGGATTTACTCTTTGCTCTTTGCCCTGTTGATTCCGACTCGTCCGGAAAGCGCGCCGCCTCTCTCAAACCATCTTTCCAGGAGTCACCCTCACCGTCACCCTCATCATGTATCGCCTCCGTCATCCATTTTGGCCTCCCACCAACCGGTGTTGAAGTTCCGGAAACAGCGGCAGTGTGCTCAACATAAGCTTTCTGAACACGCTCTTTTCCCTCCTTCCAGAATGAGCTGGCCTTGTTAAACATGCTCAGCCCAATCTCGCTGGCCTGCGAGAGAAGCTTATCTGGAATTTCTGGGATGCCATGGTCGCGTTGATCTCCCCGAGATTTTGGGTTGGGCGGAGGGGGCGTATCACGGTCGTGATCTTTCGGCATGAGCCTCGTAGCACTTCTCGGAGGAACATGATAATCGGGCGTTGTTGGAGAGTCATCCGCAGATACTCCTGAGGCGGCGCCGTTGGATAGTAGTGTCTCAAGAGCAGCTTGAACATCTAAACCCGTATCAGTCGCAGCAAGCGCAACGCGGGCCTGCTGAACGGAGAAACCCATCTCTACAATCTGCCCAAGTATATGTGGAGGTGGTGAAACAGGCCGGGATAAATGTTTGCCATTGGATCTCTGTCTTGATGTTTCAGATGGCGAGGCAGAAGAGGACGTATTATGTAGCGAAGATTGGCTTTTCTGATACGAGGAAGATATGGTTTGAGCATACGACAATGTTTATATTATCAGTAACACATACAAGAGGAGCTTTGCTCCTTGGCAAAGCGTCCACAGGTTTCGCCAAGGCGCCTAAGATATCATCTTCGTCATTAGAGGTGTCACCATCTAACAATGCGTCTTCGCGATTGCCGAAATCGAAATCCCCAGGTGAATCTGTCCGTTTCTGAGCTTGTAAGGGTGGCGACGAATCCCCATGGTCTATCGGTGTCACAGATGACGATGAGTGAGCATGCGGGTTTGAGAGTAATTCCGTAGAGTTGGGGGGGAAATCGCCTAGCCAGTCATCGTTTACGGTCGCCGCAGAAGGTTTCGCCATACTTGCTGTTGCAGCAGGTTTGGAGATCAGGTCGTCTAGGCCCCAATCATCCTCCAAAGCACCTGACACTATAGGCGCAGTTTTTGTAAAAGATGAGGGGAAAGACTGAGGATTCGGTTGTCCGAGAATGTCTATCCCAGCCCAAGTACTCGATGCGGAAGTCTTGACTGACTGCTGGTGTTCCTTCAGCCTCTGTAGCTTCAGCCTCTCTGCCTCAGCAGCCCTCTCGGCCATCGTCATGCGTGCCGTGCCGGCTCCGCTATTCGCTAGGGACCCGCCAAGCAGGTCGCCGAACGCATCTCCGTTATTGGATGATGATTTGGTGACAGGATTCGGAGTTGCTCGTCGTGACGATGTACCGCTTACAGTCGGTGTGATCGACCGCGAATTTGGGCCCGAGGACCCCTTGGAAGAAAGGAGGGAGAACACATCCTGTTGGGGCCGTCTAGGCTGTGTACTAGTGGGCAAGATTGACCCAAGCTTTTGCGGCTGTGGCGGCGGTTTGGAGGGCGCCGACGAGTTCCATAGGTCGGCAAAAGAATCGGACATAATATTTGAAAATTAGCACGCAGACCGGCTGGCGATGTGTCCTCGTCGTTGTCGACAGCGAGCGGAAAGTGATCGTGACTGGGGTTTGGCGGAGTTAAGGGCCGGTACGCCCGCCTACACCTTTCACGGGACCTACATATTGAACTTCAACCACGTCGATGCTACTGCGTTATTCTCTTAGACATCTTGAACGATGGCCAACTCAGATCCAAAAATCTAAATTATATCTTTACCGCAATACTTCAACAAAATCATCACCATACTATATCACTACGCCAATATTCTACCCAAATGCTGGCCAGTCCTCATACTTTTGCTCATCAGCACCTTAATAAAGTCCATTATAGTTCCTCATATTGGCCATTTATACAGCTTAGTTATTGCAGACATATTTGCACGATACCAACGTCTCATAGAACCCAATCGACCGGTTAAGCTACTTGCTGGGACCGATGAACATGGGCTCAAAATTCAAAAAGCAGCTTTAACAAGCGGTCTACCGCCTAACGAATTCTGCAACAAGCTAGCCAAGCAATTCCGTGTGTGTCCGTCTGTACTATCTCTGGACCTTACGTTCCTTACAACTCATGAATAACATTACAGAGGCTAGCCGACAAAGCGCGAATCACCAATACAGTCTTCATGCGTACCACGCAACCTGTTCACCATAGAACTGTCGAAAGTGTATGGGTATGTGTAGGGTCTTATGCTTTCAAGTACCTGTTCTAACCCCACCTCAGAATTCCCTCAACGCTAAAGGTCTCATATATAAGGCCGACTATTCTGGCTGGTATTCGGTTACAGACGAGTGCTTTTACACCTCCGCACAGGTAGTTACCATCAACACACCCTCTGGTCCCGTTACGACGTCTATAGAAACTGGCGCCAGTGTTGAGTGGCAAGCAGAACAAAATTACATGTTCCGACTCTCTGCATTTCGTACATCCTTACTTGAGCACTACACATCCGCCGAAGGCAACGAATCAATATTTCCTCTTCAGCATCAGGCACAAATTGTCAAAATTTTGACTGAGGAACCACTGGAGGATCTTTCAATATCCCGTCCGCGCTCTCGGTTGTCTTGGGGTATCCCTGTTCCTGGCGACTCGGAGCACACTATATACGTATGGTTTGATGCTCTGTTAGTATATCTATCTGGGATTGGTTATCCATGGAGTGGTAATAGCAAAGGTATACCAGATGGGTGGCCAGCGAACCTGCAAATAATTGGCAAGGACATTATACGGTAATCAATGTTCCCATCAACAATATGTTGTATACTGATGTCTCCTATCATAGGTTCCACGCGATATATCTTCCTGCAGTCCTCCAAGCGCTTGAACTCCCGCTACAGGATCGGCTTTTAGCGCATGCACATTGGACCGTCGAGCAGAAGAAGATGTCAAAATCGGTTGGGAACGTTGCTGACCCCTTCGAGGCCATGGACGAGTTCGGCGTTGACGTAGTCAGGTTTTACCTCGCACGGGTGGGAGGCCGCTTCCGTGATGATACTGGTTAGCCAGGTCTCTCAAACTCGTCTACTTACGACTAATTATATTGCATGTTCAACACGTAGACTGGTCGCGCGAGCAGTTAGAAAAACACAGCCGCGAGATTCAATCGCTTTTAGGCAATCTTCTTCTGCGGGTCATGTCCAGTAAAATAACTACTCGGGCCTCGACGGCTGAGCCGAAATCACTCCTATCGATCTATAATGACCTACAGTCACAATCTCCTCATGATAAAGAAGGCTTTGGTTCATCCGCAAGTGCGCTTTTTGAGCTGATGAGAGATACACGAGCTCTTCCATCAAAGGTCTTCGTGGCATTTGAGAAACTCGAAATAAGCGACGCCCTAGCAGAGATAGTTGAACTCTTACGCATCGTCAGTTTTCGACCGGATGTTGTCCTTTTCTATTCTCACGTACTCCTATCTATCTTATCCAGGCTAACAAGGCGTTCACTGACTGCGCACCATGGAAACTAACATCAACACCTGCTGAAGTGTACGCCTGTCTTACAGCATCACTCGAAGCTCTTCGTGTTGCAGGAATGCTGCTACAGCCATTCACACCCGGCGTTGCAGACCAGTTGCTAGAAATACTAGACGTTCCTCAAGACAGGAGGGAACTGGAACATTTGAAAAGTAACATCTTAGAAGCTCGATGGGCAGAGGAGACCGTACAGCTCAAGGTGAAAGAAGGGACCAGGTTATTCTAATTAGACATGAAGCCCACTTGAGCGCCACTTCTGTGATACTAATCAGATGTTGATTGAGGTGAGATCAGTTAGGTGTGGTGCCCAGCAAATGTAAATCGAACAGACATCTGGCGCCCAGGATGCCGACCACTGCTGACCATGTTCCTCAGATGCCGGAGAACTTGTTGATTCAACGACTATTTACGTAGTTTTCTCTCCAAACAGCATATCACGGCCTACGTTCTCAACAGACACGGTCAAGTCAACACAGTAATCGTGGGCAATCAAGCAATCTGACAGAAGAAAAATTTGACTGGGCGCTCTAAATATTAGCATTCCGGATTTCTGGCCCGTCCATGTTGTACCCATATACGATCAACTCCGACAACTAACATCATACCGTGTACCCTCTCCAGTATTCTTTAAGCCAGTCTAAAACTCACAGGTTGACTGGAACCGTTAAAATACTCAGTATACGGCGTTTTCTAACCTTCCAAAATGATAGGTGAGACCGGCCAAAATTTGCTACCACAAAATTCTCACATGCTGCCGGCGGTATTGAGTGGAGTTGAAGAACATCGGATTAGTGTTAACTAACGCCAAGAGAACTATGGAACACATGGTACCAGAACTATTTGTTTCAATCTTACATTTGGAGGCATAACCAGTACACCCAATTGAATCACCGTTAGCTCATCGTCTGAGAACATGTGTAGCATACTATACCTCTAGTTGTATTTTGAACTCTATTGGCCACCGCATGTTATACCAATCCTCATGGGCATTCGAAGCAATCCGGCAATACAGAATCTCCTCAACAACCCATCATAGAATTCCTGATATCAGTCTATCATCTGTGACGTGAGATAGAGAAGTGATGGCCGCTCTATGGAAGTATTACACAGTCCCGCTAGTACCGGTGTTCACGAACAACCACACCGGCTTCTTACATGTGTACTTAAGTATAGGCCGGAAACGAGATTGGTAAGTTGGTCGATGCACTAGTTATCAACTGTCGGGCCGAGTGGGGCATTGGGAAAAGACTGGTACTTTGAGTATCAGCTCCTGCAGCTAAGAATACTGCTTGATGACATTTCGGCCAAGGCAGCCAAGAATCCATAGTAGCATGTGCAAGCGAGCCCTTACGTTCATGCTGGGCATGTTGTTACTTTTAACTACAACACCAATTGCGTCGATACTGAAGATCCTACCAACCGCGTAGAAACGTCATGAACGGTGGAAAAATTATAAGCACCATCAGTAATATTTGAGATTATCCGGCAACTTAACTAGAAGAAGACCTTGAAACTCTTCAAGATCTTCATGAATCAAACCGCCGGGGATAAACTAAGGTGCGACCATACTAGCGCCGGGTTTGGAAACAAGTTACAGGTAGCGTAGAAATTTCCAGCGACGCTAACGGATGCGATAGGTTGAATGAAGGAAAGTCGCGCTTGAGTTTTGCCGCTGGCTTGTAAAATGCACATGACAAAACCAACCTCGTGATCATGACTACGGGTTCTGAGTTGGCATTGTGGCAACAACGGTCAAACGATATCTCTTAGACTCTTCATCTAATTGCCTAGAAGTGAAGTCTAGCCAGGAAACATTCTTGGATATTCTTCCGTACAACAAATTGGACCCAGGTAACTTGATGTAAACAGAACGAATGGCGACCTGATGCGGTTAATCCAAAAAAAACTAAATCGGAGCTTGTGTTCGCGAACCAACAGACTACAGACACGCCACTTTTATCCTGTTACATGAGTACCTTAGAATGCCACGATGACAGGACTCACTAGTTTGTATCAACCAGCTGGGCCACTGTTGCAGGGCTTATCGTTGGCCTGCCGCCCGAACTGTTCGACCACTGTTCTGCATGAAAGTTGTGAACATTCACACTATAGCGCCGCGCTTCAGAACGAGGATCCTCGGAAAAGATGTACTGTTGATCAACTTCTCACGTTGTTGTGTCACATACAGTGGGATGCTCAGACTAGAGCAAGATGTCAAATAAAGTATTGCACAAAGTCTTCACTCACCATCCATACCCTCCTCCTACACCCCATAGGTTAGCATTTCTGCTTTCAACCCACCTGACTAATTCTGATAATGTGGCAGTACTCTTGGGGCCGTGTCTAGTTGGTGTTGTGTTGAATGGACCTCCAGTAAGTGACATGCTTCATTTCTATCTGATTCTAAATGTGCCTGCATCAGTATAAACTTTCTTCACGCGTTCTACATGCGTTGAAGTGGTCGGACATGATTCGCATGTATACGACATTCAAATTCACGTCCATGAACAATATATTATCACCATGATGTTTATATGCGTGATGTTTATATGCTTGACTCGAATCCCCGATCAGAACAGGATCCAGACTGTAGGTTTGGGTATCAATTACCCCATCTAGAATTCCTTGTTCACTTGGTTTTTGTATCTGATGTATCCTTTAATGGGGTCAGCCGACTGAGCCTTCATTTAGACGAGGAAATGGACTCGCCGAACGCCATGTCGGAACTCATGCACAATGTCTAACCACATCGCCCGCATGTAAAAGTACCTAGCATCATTATGGGCACGATCGTAGACCGTTAGGAAACGGGCGCAGGTTAACAGGTTTCCTCTCCCTGGAACGCGTTGAAGTTTCGGCTCATCTTCCTCCAGTATCTATCGATTGTTCTGCGATCCGAGATTCTGTTAAACAGTCTACGGGGTAAGGTAAATGTCTATAGCCGCACTTCATGCTTTGACCTCCAGAGGAAAAGCCTTTATCCTTTCATAAGACGCGAGCAAGGCCAAAGTTTACCCTGCTCATGCACCGCGAAGCACAGCGTCTTTACCTCCTCGAGGGTACATAACCGGGCAAGTCAATTTTTAATTTTGCAAGATGCGCGTGTGTTGGTGTGTGCACCGAGGACTTACGACTTACGTGCTCGTAAGTTCAGACAACCAGAGTAGATATCTTGAATTTGCCCCAGTAGGACCCTAAACACCATCCGGTATCGGAGCCGCGTCCCGTGTTTATTATACTACGGCTCCGCTGGATTGACAATGACATCCCAAGCGCCGGCTACCAAGCACTTATCATTTGATGGCATAGTACAATAGCACACTCCCCACAAACGAGTACGTCAATCCATCTCAACAGTTTTCACGTATTGCGCCCATTCTGCTTCTTCGATACTCAATTATAGTCTGACGTTGTCATATGGATACGGAGTCGGGTGATTTGGGAGCGTATCCAGTTCCATTGGCTCCTTCGACCTCCATTTTGTCCGGAAGAATAGCCCCCGGAAGGAACAAGATCACTAGGTCCAAGCCATTCGCTGTGCCTCAGTCGCCGGTGTCGCCAACAGCCGACTTAGCCTGCTCATCCAAGGTGGGAAGTTGTATGTTTAGACAGACAAGCAACGCGTAAGGATATTGAGCTGTGGAGCAAGGTCTACACGACCTCCTTCTATGACCTTTGTCTTGTGTCACAATTTTTACAAAATCAGTTTAGTGGAGAGGTACAAGGCACAGGTGTCTGAAATATTGGCTCTGCAAATACCGAAAATCACGGTCGAAAATCGTTGCTACGCAGTAGCAGAACAGTTCATCATCACCAGTTCTTTCAATATGAAGCCCGTCAGCCAAAGACATGGGAGCATGGCAGCATGTGAAAATGTATTCTTTCCGTCAACTCACTAGCAGCAAACGTAATCGCTCCCACACGCGTGATAGTGTGAGACCTAGACTTGGTATACGCATGATGTATCAACTTTCAATACCTTTCTAATAGCTGCTTTTTCCTCATCGAGCGCTCATCGAACGTGCTTCAACTCGGAGTTCCACCCAACTCCCCCTTCCCTGCCAGAGATCATTAATATCGTCTGTTCTTTCAGGGTGGCTAACTTTCTCGATCTCTTATCCGGCTAACAGGGCTCAGTGTGGGTAGGCTACTGACATGCTTCGAACACGTACGAGGCCTCTATGACTTTCTGGCTCCTGGTTTGCATGAGGAAGCCATTGACCGGCTGCCAGTTACCTTGCCGAATAATAATGTGGGCACTTTCATTTTCCTATAGCTCATAAACTTACTGGTATGTCACCCGCGCTATACAAGCAGTGTACGATCATTTACACGTTTTCGAAGTGAAAGTATACCCAGAGCCAAATGTTGGGATTTTCTAATTCGGTTTACAACGCCAGGCACTCACGCCGCCCGACCATCAGAAAAAAGAGTGTATGTACCATGTTCACCTTGAAACACCATTCATACAGTGAAATACCAGCAGTTCTTACGTGTCTCTAGTCAGGTCTGAAGCTATACATTTACCAGATTTGTAGAGCTTCTTTATCAAGGCGCTCAAGCGCCTCCAAGTACAGTAACGCCCTCCATTTCTCTCCAGCAACTTATTCATTTTATGTTGGAGAGTTCCGATCACCGTTCAAAGTTAACTTATTCAATCCAATCATTGTGAGTTCTCCGCCACCAGGTGACCAGAAAACTGTTTAAAGTTCAATGACAAGGGGGAGATCGGACTACGCCCTCTCCGCCGCCTCGATGGAATAACTTAAGCTAAGTATGTTTTATGGGGATATCCTCACAATCATCATCAGTACCTCAGTTAAACTCAAGTTGGGGGGCCACGCAGAAACCTCAATCTATGTGGAGTTTCGATCGAGGGACCAGTGTAGAGGGCTTCTTCCAACAAACTGTCATTGGACCTGCTGGAACCCTCATTGGACCTGTCACCCTTTCCTCTTATTTGCCTGAGGAAGGGTTGGGGAATGCACGTTCGATGGCTGATGAGATGAAGAGAAAACAGGCAAGTGTCACTACTTGCAGCCATTTTTTGTCAAAGGTACTGAACAACATGTCAGTTGGGCATGTTTTGACTTGAAGATCCAAATGTCCGTAAATTTCGGCTGATATAATACACTTAGCATCAGTCCATCTCCCTCTTACGGGGGAGACAGATTGCGACAAGACCTCCTTATCTCCCTTCCTTGGACAGGCCGCGATTACCCTGACTGGACCGCCGGCACTCTGCTCTGATGTGAAAACCCAGCTGATCTCGACGGCATGAGCATGTTTACATTGAGTGCACTGACAGAATCAGAAACTTCGCTGTTGTTGTTTGAGGCAGGTGTGCGGGCCGTAGCTAACTACTATCGACTTGTCGCAGCTTTGCGCCCGCCGACGTCGTTGTTGGGTTATTAAATCCGCAGATACACTACAAGTTAGGTTCAAAGCACATGTTTTGATGCAAGGGGAAGTCATTGCAGATACCGTATGCAAGACAACGATCCCCCCCTCGCTTAAGGCCACGTCATTCAGCCGCAGTGGTGACAATACAAACATAGCAATATACCACAGCCCGCTCGTTTTTTTTGTTTTTTTTTGTTGTATGTTATATGGCACGAGGATGTATTATATATTAACCTAAAGCTAATCGTGCAAAACGTTCGTCATGAACAAATCGACATATCTTCATTCATTTCTGTATTCATCATAGTCAGCTTCCGCGCACCCTGCATCACTTACCGTCGGCTTATTCCACCCTGCATTGATCTTGATCAACACAGCCACCCCAAGTTCCTGGGGGCGTCTGTAACCTCAATCTCAGTCGGGGTCCAGGGTTTACGCCAGGGTTCATCTTGATCCATCACATCTTCCTCGTTTGTCCCTTGCATTCCCCTTCGTCATATCTGCAGTCCTCGAACAAATCCGAATAGCTAAACCTATGTCGATGTGGCAGTTTCTGGCGACCCTCGTTGACAAAGGGCAAAGGGGGTTGTAAAAGAACGCTACGCAGGTCCCAAGCCCCGTTTGATGTATATCTATGTTGTGACTTGGGGTGCTGCACACGCTGTCAAAGTTTTACCTTCCAGTTCTGGCTTGCTGCTTTACAATGCTCTCGCCTTTTTCTCATATCCCCGCGCTTTTTTTTTTCTTTTGAATGACAGGGACTACGGAGCTTCGCGCCGGTGAGCCTAACCCCCATCAATGCTAACATGTTTTTTGCACGCCAGTTGTCAGAGCGGCGTCTCGCTTCATATAAAAAAAAATAGATTCATTAGATTTCATTTCTCTTGGCAAATGAAAGAAGTTTGAATCACACGACTTTTTTTAGAGGAAAGGAAACTACATAGCGTTACAAAAATTTATGTCATGATTGCCAAATCTGTGTGTCTTCGCTGCCTCGCACATAACCCCATTGCCTCAAAGACGACCACTGGCAAGAGTTCTCTTCGCATCAGCATAGGTCACGTTGGGTCAGAAAAGAACCCCCGGCAAATATGATGTCGGCGTTTTCCGTCCAGATTTGGTACCTGTTATGTCCAACTGTTACTTCATTAAGGAAGGTACTGCCCCACAAAGCGGTGGCAATGGTAGGCGAAGGCGGCAACTGGCGGTGATTAATGACCATTGGTGGAGAAATTCTTTGTGCGGGATCGTGGGACAGTCCGAGTCGGAACACCCAAACTCTTTCGTCACAACGGTTGTAATGAATTGACCGAATTGAATTCACAACGGGACAATACATCCTCGAGTTCCGTGGAAACGCGACTATCAGAAGGAAAATAATCATTGTGCAAGGGAGGGAAGGCGAAGGGGGGCAGGGGGGGAGGATTCTCCTTCTCCCCCTAGTCATCTTCCTGGGGCTGGCAATCAAAGGCGAGTTTGCATCGGTCTTTTGATCGAAGATGTGTAGAAGGATGTCGCAAGTCTACAATTCGTCCATCATTTGTTTGTCTATCAGTTTCGTCACCAGCTTAGCTGAGCTCCTGACAACGGTTTTCTTATGGGAGGAGCCGTACAACTCGGAAAAAAAAAATGCATTCGCAAAAGTGCGCTAACGAAGGACGGATCCTAGGGAACAGTGTTTTTTTGTACGTTTCCACGTCGTGGGCGTCTTGAATACCTGACGTCGGTTCCGTGAGGAAGACCTTGAGAGAGAGATTAATAAAATAAAATAAAGTAAACATCTGGAAATGGGTAGTGAGCGCCCATTAGTGATCGGAGTTGATCTGCTAGCCGCCGCAAGGCCTCGCGATGCGTACTTTAGCACTTGATGGAGATAGAATGAGAGGGATCGGAGATTGGTTTCAACCGAAATGGTCCTAAAGCGGACCGTGTTTTTTTATTTATTTATTATCTACGTGGCTGCCAAACCGTTTCGGCAGGGCTTTCGACAGCCAGAACATGATGCAGCCATATACCAAAAAAAGTTACGTGTAATAAGTAGTACCCAGTGTAGGAAAGATGAATCATAGGAGGGGAGTAAGGGTGGAGAAGAGAGAAACATAGTAGAGAGAGAAGAAGAGAAGAGAAGGCGTAACGGGGACTAAAAGCACGTGTCTGAAATTGGGGTACTTCGAGAGTCACGGATTTGCGCTGAAATAGGTAAAATAAAAAAAAGAATATTGATCGCACAACAGTGTGGCACTTATTTCATTGGCTCCAAACCAAACAGTGACCCGGTAATTCGGCGCCATAAAAAATAAAATAAAAATAAGAATAAAATAAAAACTAAACCCACAGTTACCTTTTTACGTACATGTGACAAACCTAGCCCTTATATCATAAACCGCGCCTATTTTTTGTACAGTCCGTCTGTCCCTTCCCCAACCCTCCCAACCAAGCTACCATGCCCCGCGCTGATTCTAAACACTTAGGAGCTCCCTTCTACAGCTCCTCGTCATCCTATCCTATTTCTCAGTCCCCGTATCTCTCAGACTCCGCCAGCGCCTCCCCTCAGCTATCCCCAGCGTCACAACATTCTACCACTCCAACGTCACAATCTTCCGGCCCTGCACAAAAGAAAAAACATGTCTGTGCTACCTGCGACCGTCCTTTCAGCACCAGTGGCCACCTCGCGCGTCATTCTCGCGTGCACACCGGTGAAAGAAACCACAAGTGCCCCTTCCCAGGATGCGAAACACGATGCTCGCGCCAGGACAATTTACAGCAACAGTAAGTTCTCTTTTCATCACAGCGCCCATGGTTGAGTCAGTTGCCTAATTTTTTTGTGATTATTTTGTAGCTACCGAATCCATTTGTCTCCCGGATCGCGACGAAGCTCAACCCGGTCTGCTATTTCCCGCGCCATGAATACTTCAACTTCTGGAAAGCGTGGCAACGCGGCTGCTCCAACTTCCCCTGTGGAGCCACCCGCTTCTCCCCCACCGTTGTCCGCACCACCAGCCCTAGAGCCTGCCAGAGTCTACAGCCACCATTCCACTCCCCCGGATTCCCCTCCGCCATTGGCTCAAGCTACCCTCCCTGCTACTGCTCAGCTTCCATCCAGCAGCTCCAGTCGCTCGTCCTCGTCTCCTGAAGCTTCCTATCCTCCCAGCAACCACCACCACCTTTTGTCAATGTCGTCTCAAGTATCAAACCAAAATTCACAATCTTACAACTACAGGAGCGGTGCCACAACCTATCAAGAGCAGTCCCAGAACCAAGGCTTCACATACGTGCACACCACTGCCGGCGTGCCCCACTCGTCCAATCCAGGATCCAACGATAACGGTTTCTCCTCTTATTCTGGATCTCACAACAACTACGGTGGCCACTCGCTACCTCATATTAGTACCTCTTCTCACCACATGCACGAGACTCCTAATCAAGCATCTTCCCGTCATTCAATTTCCCATATATCCCACCCCAATACTTACTCACAAAATCAGCAATCCAATAACGCTGAACCAGCCTCGCCCGCCTCCTCGCATTCGGTCTCCTCCCATACCTCGGGCCCCCCTACGCCCTCCTATGTCTACCATGACGACACACACGCCTATCACCACGGCGGCAACAGCCTCATGTCAGACCAGTCTGGCCTCACCAACGGCCATATGAGCTCTCACGAATCACTCGTTCACCACGGTTACTCGTCCTCGATGGGCGTCCCAAATTCAGGGCGGTTTGACTCGCCCAGACCGACACTTGCTCCTATCCAGGAGCAACGCTACATCCGTCGCGACGATACCAGGCACGCGTCTCAGTCATATCTCCACCCCATGTCCAATGACTACCAGTATCATCAATCAATGGCTCTCTCCCATGGTGCCTGGAAGGCAGACGGGGGCCTGCGCAAAGGTGTCGGTGCCTTGGTTCAGTAAACGACAGACAGCAACCCCCCTTGATCCTCTCCTATTTTTTCCCCCGTCCTCTCGCAATTTGAGGCACCCAAATGCACTTTTATGAGTTTTATAGATGTGGTATAATGCTTTTCTTTCTTTCATTGTTACTACTTGGCGTTGTTTTTTCTTTGCTTTCAAAGTTTCCAGAGACTATTTTCCTCCCCTCTATTACCCTCCCCTTTACCCCTCTCTCTCTCTCTGTAACTCTATCTATGATTTGGATATCCTCATGCTTTGATTCTATGTGATATAACTTTTACCCGATTCCCCATTACGTTGTTCAATCAAATGTAACGCTAAATGTGCATACCGATAACTAAGGATTCTTACCAATTCGTTGTGCAATGGTTAGGATAACGCCTGAATCGGATTACCTAATCCAATTGATGGTGGCGGAGCGTATATACACACATAGTCATATGTTTGTACGCTACTACCTCCACTAGAGATTACCATCGACACTTTCCGTTTCGCTTAAGTCCCCCGATACAAAAAAAACTTAAACATAAACGTATAGCTTAAAGGGGGGGGACGAGTACTGCACAAGTGTTGAGAATGCCTAGCGATCTTGATAAGTGAGTTCTCCAAAATGGAACCCTTAGTTACTCTAGCTGGTGCTCATTAGTCCGTTCGTTACTCGCATCCCCGAACCCTCCCTCGACTTATGTACAACCATCATATCCGTCGAAACGTATCATCTCTTACCGCCTTGACGTAAAAAATAAAAAAAATCTTAATCGTTTCCGCGCACAAGTCAAATCGAGCAACTGACGCGATGCGAACCCATATCCGAGGAACAAGTCAAGAGACTCTGCGTCAAAGCACGAGAGATCTTAATTGAGGAGGGTAACGTCCAAGTGGTAGATTCACCCGTAACGGTACAGAGGCGTTTCTTTTCTCTCTTCTCTCAACCTCGTCTTTTTCTTTACTCCATTGTACCAAGCCGTTCCTGACTTTCTCTTTTTTTTTTTCGTTCCTGTGCGGCGTGGAAAAACACCAAAACCTCCCTCATTTTTCATATGACCTTGGCCCCCCACGTTCCCAGATCTGTGGCGATATCCATGGGCAATTCTTTGACTTGATGGAACTCTTCAAGGTCGGGGGCTTCTGTCCAGAAACGAACTACCTCTTCATGGGTCCGTCCTTGTTCTTCTTCTGTTACAAGCAAACCAACTGCACCCGAACAAATTTCAATTCTTTTCTTTTTTTCCCTTTTTACTTCAATTCCCACTACTGAATTACACCGCTCAATCCCTCCCCCTTTCTCTTTGTTTTCCGAACAGGAGATTTCGTTGATCGGGGCTTTTACAGCGTTGAAACTTTCCTATTACTACTAGCACTAAAAGTTCGGTACCCGGAACGAATCACCCTCATTCGAGGCAACCACGAATCGCGTCAGATCACACAGGTGTACGGGTTCTACGATGAATGCCAGAGGAAATACGGAAGCTCGAACGTGTGGCGGTGGTGCTGTGAAGTGTTTGATTACCTGGCCCTTGGTGCGATCGTCGATGGTCGCGTTTTTTGCGTGCATGGCGGATTGAGCCCTACCTTGCAAAGTATTGATGAGGTAAGGGGGTTTGGGTTTTGATTTATAGCTTCCCCACCCGTTCATAACGCTTACTTGCCCTCTTATCATATTCATATTCATTTTGTTCCGTGATCTCACCCACCACCACTACCAACAACAACCACTACCTCGTCACCACAATCAAATTCCCTTATTAGATCCGCTCGATTGACCGGAAGCAAGAGGTGCCTCATGATGGCCCCATGTGTGATCTGCTCTGGTCAGACCCCGACGGTAAAGTCCCATCAAGTTCCCTTGCATGTTCCCCAAGCACTCAAGACTTTTATCCTTCCGACAGATACAGCAGGTTGGGGGCTATCGCCACGAGGGGCAGGGTTTCTTTTTGGCGCCGATATCACGAAAGCGTTCGCACACCACAACGCCATCGACTTGATTGCGAGGGCTCACCAGCTTGCCATGGAAGGCTACAAGCTCATGTTCGATCGGACGATTGTGACTGTCTGGAGTGCTCCTAATTACTGTTACCGGTGCGTACAAGTTTTATCTATTCATTCCTCCCCCCCCTCTCTGTCCCCATAAGACAAATGGCTATGCTATGCCCTCGTTATCGTCCGAGCCCGTCCACCCATCAGGTTTCGTAGTGCAATATCGATTCATTTCGCATCACGTACACGCCTTACGCCTCACATCCACCCTTTTTTTTTTGCCATTACTTGATACCTTCCTTTTTTGTTCCTCATGTTTAAAACAAATCCGTATCGGGCACCCAAAAAAAAACACACCATCCCACTGACATCTGCCATATTGAACCGACAGGTGCGGGAACGTTGCCTCCATCCTTGAACTGGACGAACATCTGAGCCAGGATTATAAAGTTTTCCAACATGCACCGCTGGTGAGCCGTCTCCGCTCTCGTTTCAAAGTTTCCTTCTCCGGAGGAGTCAGAGAGAGCAAGCACACACCTCTCAAATTCTTCGAAGCAACCCCATTTCTTCTCTCTGCCTCTCCTCCCCGCACCCCCCAAAAAAAAAGAAACTCATGTGTTGACTAATCCTCTTTCATGAAACCTAGGACGTACAATCAATACCAGCGAAACGGCCGCCTGCAGATTATTTCCTGTAGAGGAACATCTTCTCCCACACACCTTTGTGGCATTATTTCCCATGCCACAATTAGACACCTCTCCCCAAAATAACGGGTTTTTTTTTTCTTTTTGGCACACCGTCGCCGCTCCTTTCCCTTTCCTAACATTAACATTCTGGCTGTAATACAACTCCTGAACCGATTAAAGAAAGAACCTCCCCCTCCGCTACCCGGAGATAATCACACATGAGTCAACATGCATGGTTGTTATCTAGACATTGCATCCAGCCTTTGCGATGAACCATAGTTATTATGGTGAATAAGGGATGATCGATCGACCGGGCCACTTTTTTTTTTCACTCCAAAATGTAATCGGTCTATATATGATGGAGATGAGGGGCTCGTTCATCCAATGGTGAAGATGAGCGAGGTATGCATCCGAACACTATAGTATGGGTGGCGTTGTATATATATAAACGTGAGTGAAAAACAGAAGCGAAAACATTTTGTGGGGGGTTGGGCTACAATTCTATGTGACGTGAAGGGAAGGGATTAATATGGATGGGGGCATGCAAAAAGGGATCGTAGATAGGTATCCGGGAAAGTAGAAACACCGGGAAAGTAGAAACACGAATAACCGGTGCGGTGAAAGGTGCCGAGTTGTGTCCTAGGGTTTTTTTTTTTTTTTCCTCTTTTACGTCCTGCTCTTAGGCGCTGTCTTGCTAAACAGTTTGGCCTTCTCGATTGCGGCGTTACCTACACGTGTATCAAAAAAGTAAAACCACAAGTGATCGTTGACAGACAGCCCGCAAAAAAAGAGATCGAGCGAAAGAGAAAAAAAATTGAAATGAAAACGCGTGGATCAGAACATGAATTATTATTTTTTGGACTGGTGAAATCACACGAAAACGCACTCTGTTTCACAAGATTCCTCTTGTAATCGACAATGCTGATATCCCGCTTCGTTAGATTCTTGATGGTCTTATCCGCCACCTCCCACAATTCTTCGGCGACTTGCGAAATGAGACCTAAGAAGTTGCGTCAGTTGTCATCAGTGAAGAAACGAAATGAATAGGAATCGAGATTTATTCACGGAAGTCATGCGAGACGATAACGACACCGCCTTCGAACTCCTTGATAGCACGAGCTAATGCATCAATAGAATCCATGTCCAGATGGTTCGTGGGTTCATCTTCGTTCAGAATGTCAAATGAAGTTGTCTACTCGAGGGAGGGGGGGAGAACCACGTACCGAGCAAAAGGATATGTGGATGTTCCATAGCCAATTGTGCAAAAACAACACTGAACATGAGTAGTTAGCAGATATTATGACCGATAGCAACACAATTTGGCAAACCGATTACGCAGTCCATCTGAAAGCTGCCTGATGGGGGACGTCTGATGGGCCCCCGACAGACCGAACCGCCCAAGTTGCGCACGCCATGCCTGATCGTACGCAAAAAGACAAATTACATCCCGCAACTATTTCAGGTCACAGAAGAGAAATTACCTGAATATCCTTCTCAGGGTATTTGAGTGAGAACAACTGCTGGAAGTACTCAATAGGACTCATGTCATAAGGGAGCTGGTCGGCGGAGTGCTGCGAATATTTGGCGAGCTTAAGAGAGGCGTGTTTCGAGATGGTCCCTTCACATGGCTGGAGGGCATCCACGACAAGGTGAAGAAGTGTAGATTTGCCAGTACCGTTGGCGCCGAGAATGGCTATGCGAGAGTCCATGCTAGAAATGTCAAGTCACGATAAGATGCTGTGTTACAAGGTGCGTAAGACTCACTCGATACCAAACGATAAACCTTGGTATAGATATTCCTCCTTCTTGCCCGAGTAGGAGAACGCAACATTGTCAAAGGCGATGATAGGTGGCGGAAGCTTACGCACGTCCTCGAAGTTAAACCTAAGCAACAGAGTGTCAAGGCCGAGCTTAGTGTTGCTCGATGAAGATAGAAGGTGGGCGTTACCTTAGAGGTTTGGGTGCTTCGACCTTCTCGATCAGGCCTGCCGCCTCCATCTTATCGATGATTTTCTGTTTTGACTTGGCTTGACGCACAAGATTGGCATATGTACCGGCTGAGGCAATGAATCTAGCAGCTGAGATTAAGAACGCGATCACCAGTGTTGACGAACCAAGAAGCGTACTTTTTGATATGTGCGATTTCCTCCTGCTGCTTATTATACGCCTTCATCTGATTCACTTCGTTCTCTTTCTTCGTTTTCACATAGGTTGTGTAATTACCGTGATAGTAGACCATTTTCTTTTTCATTGTGAGGTCCATGATGTTAGTACAAACGGAGTCCATGAAATCTTGCGAATGCGACGTGATGACCAGTATGTGATTGTACGTTGACAAGTAAGCCTCGAGCCAGACAACGGCTCCAAGATCCAGATGATTCGTAGGTTCGTCCAGTAGTAGTAAATGGGGTTTAACGAACAAAGCACGAGCAAGTGCGACACGCATGCGCCACCCACCACTCATGTCTTTAGTTGGCCTCTTCATCATGCTCTGTGAAAACCCGAGACCGTGAAGAATGCTTCCCGCCTTGACCTCGAACGTTGAAGGATCTAGTTCCTCCAGTTCTTCATAAGCAGAGTCAAGGGCTGATTCATCAACATTATCAGCAACGGAAAGTTCCTCAATGTAGGCTTCGAGTTTGGCAACTTTCTCCTTGGCCGAGGCGACGATGAAATCGACAGCGTTCACATCTGAGGGCTCTGCTTCTCCTCGGACAAGATAGATATCAACGTGCTTTGGGATATCCACATCGCGCTCAGCAATTGATTGCAGGAACGTTGACTGTATTAAAGGAATTGATTAGGGTCAAAATAACACCAACGATGGCTCACGACACACCTTTCCAGACCCGTTCTCGCCAAGTAAACCATATCTCTGTCCATAATTCAGAGAAATCTCCGCTCCTTCTATTAGAAGACGACCATGGAACGACAGGGTGTATGACTCGATTTTGACATCACGGCCTTTGACGTCAGACACCAACACTCCTGCAGCGCTCCTATACGAACATTGAAGACTCTCAGAAAGCATCAGCTAGATGTACTCACCTTTCGGTAGCAAGGTTGAGCTTTGCCATAGACGAAAGGTCCTCCGTACTAGTCGCTGCACTCATACTCGTTAATGGAGTATTAGTAGCACTTCCACCATTGACTGATCCACTGGGTGTCGTTGATGACGGCGTGGCAGTCCCACTGATAATTCCAGCGTTCTTTTTTGCAGCCTTTTCAGCAAGGCGTTTTTGTTTTGAAGCTGATGGAGGCATTGTGCTGGGAGTAAGGAGGGAGAAGGGAGTTGATTAGACAAGAGATCGATTAGCTCCAATCGCAATTTTTTTTTGCCGTGATCAGTCGGACTTTGAAAAATAAACCTCCTAGATTATTCTAAGTAAGATCAGTCATGTCCTCTCTGGTAAATATGTACCTCGATTACCGGGATACGACCTTGTCCGAAAATCTGTAATGCAACTCTGGGCTGTTATGTGCATCATTATTCGTGAAATGGATTGTGAAATGGAGAAGACCTCGGGAGAGCCACCTTGAAAGCGGCAATTAACAGGGCCAAACCCAGAGACCGACCTTTTCGGTTGCAATCAAGACTGTGCGGGACTCCGATGGAGGTTACAGGTGCCATCGGCTTTTATTGCAACGATCGTCAGTCGTCATCAAGAGACCAACCCCTCTCTTAGTTAATTAATATCCCTGAATCGCGCCAGAAACCCTTTGGTATGACATTGAATATGGATGCTATGGTAGTATAGGCCGAATATACTTCCTGTCAAGGGCAGTTCTAAATACTTGGCAGATGGTCACCACAAAGGCTGTCGCTGTGCTCACTACTTACGAGCCATAGCTCAGAAGTTGCACTGGTTATATTTTGCCTGTCGCTTCCATAATCTAGCTAAATACTGATGCCTGAAACCTCTCTACGGTGCGCGAGTGTGTGTTTCAGTCTGACGACGCCTTAATCAACTCCCAGTTATTCCTACAGCGCTTTTTCTCCTAGCGAACAACATCCATTCGCCTTGTATGTTCACCTATATGTCATCTTGCACTAGGGCACTCGCATTGAGAAGTAGGCTACGATTATAGAATCGACAGTCCCTCGTTTGATCCACACTTACACTTCGCAACCGGTGTTTGTTGTCACATTGCAGTCAAAGCAGTTGATAGAAACGGTCACTATGCATACGTTGACCAAATTGTGTCCATCTGAGCAAAGTCTGTCTGTCAAGTGAGGATATCTCCATGTGGGCCGTCTACGGCCACCGTAGCGCATACAAATTGTGGGGTAGGGGATATCAGTGAGCGCTGTATGCTTCTAGTCTTTTGATTTTTGATGGAAAACGAACCATGTAGTCTCCTTTTTCGCTTCTGTTCAGATAGAAGCTTAGAAGCTTAGTATAAAACATTCCCCACCTGCTGTTCAACTCAATGTCTACCCTTTTCGCACACGAGCTGTGAGGGGCGCCGGTAAGCGCTGTATGGTTCTAGTCTCTAAGTTTTGATGTTAAAGCGAATGATGTATTCCTTCGCTTCTGTACAGATAGAAGCTTAGAAGCCTAGTATAAAATATCCTCCACCTGCTGTTCAACTCAATGTCCAACTCTAATCGATGTCCAACCTTAATGACGCCCAAGTCTACGCACGTCAGCTCCTCCCAAAACGCCATGGATATCCTTTATGGGTTCCAGAACCTTATGGGAACTCGGTAACATATCGCACAAAAGGCGTCCGTATAGGCGACGTTGGTTATGTAACAGAGGAAGGCGCGTTTGAGACTCTTTTCAACGTTCGTGCTTCGCCAGACGATCCCGTCAACTGGCGAGGTGTTCCAGAGGGATTTAAACGGTTGCACATCCCCATTGAGGATATTGTTCATATTGCCAACTTTCACCAGCCTGGCAGTACAATAACGAGTGCATCCACAAAGAAACAAGCTGTGGATGTAGGGGTCTCCACTCCTGACATGCCGTGAGTTGTCAGCTCCCCCTGCGCTGCCATAGTGGTACTAAAGTATCCATAGTGGTATGTCCCCAGGTGCCAGCGCAAGCTTTCAATATACATGGACGTCATCGCAAGGCGCTGTTCTCCATCTCCCTGATGGAGCGTGCCGCTTATCTTGCCCAGCCGAGCTGTTCAGAGACGTCGCTACCAGAGGCGCCAAGGGCTGGTACAAGTTTGCCAATGTGACTTTAAGACGTGGAGTACCCAATGGTGCATTATACCTAGTGACAGGCTGCGATAAGGCACAATCATGGATGGTCGGAGCATTTTCCAACAGATGCTCGGACACTCAAGCTTCTTTCAAGCTGACTCCGGCATCTGTCTGCGACACGCGTATTTCATACTCTTATTCGTGGGAAACATCAGCCCCTGCCGTCTTCCGAACGGGCCCGTCACCCCCGTCCAGTGACTCCATCGACGCACTACGCCAACATAGCTCTCCGATAGCGCAGGATGATCTCCTTTTCTCGAGCGACGTCCCTGGAGGGAATACACAGTGTATCTTTGTTCGCGGATATCGAATAATGCTGCGCACAAGTCCAGTCTCGATGCTACTCCGTAACTCTCCCAAAGTTGAAGTTAATCCCATATCTTCCCTCAATCCCAAAGATATCGCGCAAGCTATCTTCGAGCGCCGGCATACGGATCTGTCCACCTTCGCGATAAGCCGAGAGCACTCAAAGAGCGATGTGCATCAGGCGTATTCAGCTAACCTCGGATTTATCTCCCCACAATCTGAGGAGTCCTTGGGTGACAGCACAATACTGGAGTATCTGCCCATCACACAAGAAGTTTGGCCATCCTGCCACGTCTTTGAGAGAATGGAACTGACCTTTTAATTCAATGACAGGTTAATCACCCATCCATGCTAATTAACGAGTTCTTGCTGCACATGGTAGGTAGAGCTACCACACTTAACTTGTTACACGTGTTGTTGACCCCATACCATCAGTGTCCACAAGCTTTGGTTTCGGTTGTCCACGACGACGAGTGGAATTCTTTGATACGTCAAGTAATTACGGTATTCTGTGCCTCATACCCCATTTACTGATTGCATCCTCTCCCCCCACGTGCAGGATGACGACGGGATGCCACCAGATAGCGTTCTTCTCTCGCGTATGTTGGAGAAGTATCTCTGCGTCGACTGGACACGTGCGTTGTGGTTTTCATTCGTTCGCAATTGAACTTGATAAGTTTATTTTGACGCAGCGTTCTCTTTCCTTTTGAGTCGGAATCACGAGGCACTACAATATCCGAGCTACTCAAAATATCCTATCATATTTGGTATGTCATGACATCAAATCTGTATCTAGTCTCCTCTTCGAATCAGGTTCGTAAGGTCCAAATGTTCCCGACATCAAGGAACATCAATCCGGTGAAGACGGAAAGCCATCCGTTAGTACAGATTCTCATTCAAGAGTGATGTCAAGCACACATCGCGAAGCTAATGCAGGTATAAACTTCTACGCCCATAAGAATGTGCTTGAACTCATAGTTGCGTTTAGGATCGACTCCGGTTATCTTGCTCGTGCGTCAATTACGAAGGCCACGTACAGCACCAGCCCGACTAACGGGTGGTAAAGAACATATCTCATGGTCCATCAGGCGAGAGAAATCACTCGATTTTCGAAATAATCTTACTACTCTAAATAATTAAGCATGAGTAAATCTATAAATAAATTCCAAGACCACACCCTACAATATATAAATAATCCATCCACTATGTGAACGTGTGCTCAGAGGCAAGCCGGAATTCAAATATTTCTAAGAACATATCAACATCAATCACTACTGTCGGGTATAGAAACCTGAGGCGCGAAAAGCTCACCTTGGGCTCGTGGTAGGGGTATGCTTTGAGCGAGGCTTGATCTTGTTACGTTTGAGAGAAAGTGGTCTATCCCTTCCCCGAAGTCTTGCATATACCCCACATGCATTGCAGAGTTGTGCTCCGGTTTTGCTGCGACGCCACACCGAAGTATGATGAGTATGACAATGGCTACACTCTGGTCCAGAGGTATCGCCATCTGAGATGTCTGAATCGTCGGCAGCGTCGGCATCGATAAGTTCCTGGGGGCGATGTTTATTGCGTTGCTGGAGGTAAAGACCGCAAGCATTGCAAAGCGGCTTCAACGTTGTCGGCTCACGGCGCCAAAGGGGAGTCGAAGTAGCGTGGCAGTGAGAGCAAACTTTCCCGGTTGCCGAAGAGATTTCGACACTACTACGGCGAGAAGCAGAAGGTGACGACGTGCTAGAAGCTGGAGAGACTTGACGGAGAGCGTAAGCGACTGCAGACCGGGATTGAATTGGCTCTATGGGAAAGTTGTACTCTGACGAGGAGGTTGGCAGATGGACATCTGGAGAGCTCATACAGGATGACATCGGGTCGCTCCATGAACAATCCAAGGTAAAAGCTTGATCATCTCCGGGCTGGGGTGGCCAAGCGAATACCTCAGACGTGATATCGGCTCCCATACCCTGCATTTGCCTATGACCGCATTCCCAGGCAGTGTTTCTGCCTCTCGTGGAGTTCCCAGGGATGGCCATGGTTAGTTGGTTATGGTGGATATCGGAAAGGGTTGGTGATAGCATGGAGTAGACATCGTCTTCACTCCGTGACCTGTGGTTTGGTGCTAGACGAGCGTGCGAACTCTGGTATTCGGTACGTAGCCGTGACGGTTCTGAGAGCGTGTAGGATGGAGAAGAGGGCGGATATGAAGGGAAACAGTCTTGAACAAAGGTGGAAGCTTGTGTATGGTGATGAGGGTTGGAAAGCATTGTTCGTGGCTGGTTTGAGGGTGCGTAGCCGCTCGGAGAGTTTGATTCTACAATGCGTGAGTATTAGTGAAAGAGATGGCTCTAGTTGATGTGTGAACACACCTGGCAGATTCCAGTTGTTACTGAATGATGAGCTAGCATTATTGGTATATTGCATGTTCTCGACAAAGTTGACATCGTAAACAGAGTTGTTCAATAGAACTCGGTAAGATGCCTGAGCATTATCGTGAGGGTGAAGTGTATCGAACATGAGGTTCTGGTGAGCCATTGCAAGTGGGGGAGCGTGAAATTAAAAAGAAGAAACAAGGGCCTCTTTGTACTTGCGCAGGTCAGGGTTCACGAATGGAGGGTCGGATAAAAACCAATCTTGTTTATATCCAGAGTTGGTATTCAAACAGGTGTGCACAGATCGGCCCATTAGCTCAACTCAGGTATCGCAAGATTAGATCGGAAGAAGCTGCAAGGGGGAATATTACCTTTTCCGAATCGCAAATGATCCCAATATACGCTTGTAGCGTGGTCGTTTCAAACAGGTGTCGATGGGCGGTTAGCCGTTACGCACCCCATAGCGGTCTAGCTGTCAAAAGAGAATAGAGTGGGAGTACGTAGTTCGAATGTTCGGGCCCCACTGGCAGCAGGTTTCAAGATTGATGGAGATGAAAGTGAGTCGTGAGCGGCCCCAAGTGACTTGACCGGTTGCAGCTGATGCGGTTCACCTGCAGACTGACGTAAACACGGTTTCCCTATTTCTGCCCGAAGGGTTCGGACCATTTGCGAAGCACAGCTGCAGATGCCATCAGATCATATGGTCTATGTTCAGGGGGATTAGCGTCCCGATGTAGTAACAAATAAGAAATTCACTCGTACGGGACATCAGCGATAGAAAGCCCTTGCCAAATTTCCAGTGCATGTAGCAACGACCAGTACTAAGAAGACAGCACAGCTCGTCTTCGGATCCACAAGACCTTCAAAAAAAGATCAAGCTCTTAACATTTCACGACACAAAGCGTTGCTTTGGTTTCAATTTGGAGTCAGCGAGGGTTGTTCAATAATATTTCTCTTGATTTGACAGGTTTGATTCGGATCCCAGTGGGGCCGGCCCGGATAGGAACCGATTAGAGAGTGAGCTCGCAAATGGAGCGGTCAAAGGGGTGTCAAAAGGCGATGTGAGAGAACACCTGTGCAGTGCTTTTGAGCGGGCGAGTTCGTATTGATATACCTTCAACTTAATCTGACCTGGGAAGACCTTCTGTCCAAGATTTCAATTCCATACTCAGATAATGTAGGCAACCAACGATGATCTGTCGGCTCATGTCAAGTGCAAAGTGACAGAAAATGTATGTGATAACGTGCAGCGACGGAGCGAAGGTATTTCTTGAACCGCGTGCACAGGCACCATACCTATAACTTGACGATTTGGTATGTAGATGATCGATGAACAAATGATTGGCTAGAACTCCTTGTTTTCGCTTGACAGTAGTTTCTGTTGCGATGAATGCTTTCTTTAGCAAACTTGAGTATATGTACGAATATTTTCCGAGATAAAGGCCAAGATCAGGGTCGCCAGGTAATGAGGATCTGCTCTCGCTAATATTTTAGGGGGGATGAGCCTGCAGGCTTCGACTGGGGTCTGTTGATGGTTGCGTGGGGGTTTATTTGTTCGTAGTGCTCAAAGGCGTTCCGAAGCAACAACCTCAAGAACTTGAACCCAAGACATCTAACATCGTACAGCTTGTCAATACCCACTCAAATCCAGAGTGATTCAGAGTTCAAAGTGTAGGATATCGGATTGCTATCATCAAATGACATATTGGAATCTGTTCAACTGTAGACGCCCCCGAGTCGGACAGGGATATTGTATCCCAGAACCGTCAGAACACTTTGTTCTTCCGCTTCTTATGGATCAGACAGGACTTGCGCGCTGCAGGGGCACTCTTCCATCCTATTTGCATCTAGACTTATTGTGTGAGAGTATGTTGAAATTCCCCAACTGTCTATACCTATCGTTATCAAGAATCAAGATAGTGGCGACAAGTGACCAATGATGGACTGATCCTAGATAAATCCAAAATAGAGCAATATGAGTGGGTTGCTAGATGAAACGAGCCATGCTGCGATGGATTGATGATGAGTTTGTTGTGTCGCTAGACGCCGAACCATCGAACAGACCAGGTGAATACTGATTGCCACTTCCAAATAACTTCACATGAAGCCTGAGAGCTTGATTTTTTAACGACCACAGAGTCAAGGGTATTGGCGCCACTGTTTGGAGAAAGCCGACGGTTTCAAGTTTTGATAGATGTACCGTCAAGACGAGATCTGACAACGGCCGCCACTTCATCCATTTACTTTAACTCCTCGAACTACGCGGGAAGCAATTAGTTTTAGTGTTTAATGGAGTTTTTGGCTTTTTTTGTGTGAACCCGGAGTCGGGGCAATGTTACTCCGATATATGGCCCCTTTTTTTTTCGGAGGTAAATAGTTGCCTCCAGCCTTTGAATCCAATTAGAATTTTGAATGTCGATACCCGCAGCCTAAAAATATGAGCACAGATTTCTGAATTCACGACTACTGAATCCATGTAGTAGATGTTATCGACAGAAAATCCTTGTACCAAGGTCCCGCCTCACCTGAACGTTTGAACAGTGAAGCTGAGATCTGAGAGTTAAACAAAGAAATTCAAACAAAGTGAGTCATGCCACACGTGACTCTCGTGCTACATACCATCGACCAGTGAGGCTACTGAGCTGGCCACTTTCATCGCTCAGCGCTGAGCGCTCGCATCTCAAATTGCGCGTATTGTCGAACCCAATTCAACGTTCTTTTCAAATGTCTTTTTTGACTAGCATATTTCGAAAGGTGAGTTGGCCCTTAAAAGTGTATAAGTGTCTAAGCATTTATCAAAACTCGACCACACAGAAAAAAGATGAGGACTATGAGACTGTGCTCTCCGCTCTAGCGGTTGACATTCAAAAGCGTCAAGTAAAACTTTCCGAGATCCGTTTGCGGGAACGTCGGTCAACTCTGCTCGTGACTCTGTACACTCTAGCTGGTTGGGTCGCCTATGTTAGTCTCTGGTACATGGGCATCCTTCCAGGTTCGAACAGACATCAAAGGAATGGCATTGAGAAAGCTGTAAAAGGCGTTCCAGTTGTCATTGGTCCTATCATGTAAGCATTGAGCTCATGATCGAAGCGATTCTTCTTGTTGATCATGCATCAGCATTCTGTTCATTCGAAGAATCGTACAAATATGGTACAAACGAAAAGGTGACGCTGAAGGTGCGAACTTTACTTGGTGTCTTGATCTGCTCTTGATCTACTCGTCAGATAAAACTCTTCAGGCTCAATTGAAGCAGCAGCGAGCGACGGTGGAAGAGATCAAGAAAAAAACAAATTATTACTCGACCCGCGAATTGCTTCAAAGATATGATGAGTCTGCTTCAAGCCCTGTCATTCGTCAAAGGCTTGTCCCTGGACCAACCCAGCCAAGCACACCACAACGACCTGTCCAACCTCCGAAGATGAACACGGATGTAAAAACTCCCAATCCATTCAACCCACAGCCTCCCAGTAAGTCACTGTCGCGTGTTTCAAATTATGACATGTCTCACCTCGATGTTTTTAGCGCCTCTCCCTCACAACCCGCCCAGGAAGCAATGGTATGACAAGCTTGCCGACGCCTTACTCGGAGACGACGATCCTGTTCCCAGTACGTCAAGCATGCGTTATGCTCTGATCTGCGAGAAGTGTTTTGCACATAACGGGTTGGTGAAGGAGAGCATGTGGAGCGACACTCGTACGTTTCATATTTTCCTGTCATTTTCAATTGTCTTCACCCTCGTCTTCACCTAAACCTGTGTCACCTTCCCTGCTCCACACGAGTGTAGCGTCCGAAAAGCATACACCGCCCCCAAATGGGTCTCCTACTGTTGTCGACCCCCCCGCAACGAGCTCGAATTTGATGGACATTGATGAATCATAGCGCGTCTTATTTGGCAATTTATTTATTTACTAAATTTCCCTCATGGACGGTCGCGTCTTGGAATCGTTAGTAACTACCAACACGAACACTATTCGCTCAATAATATCGGAACTGTCCGTTCGCGGGGTCACAAGTTCCCGAGCTAATTGTTTTTGTTTTCGATTCACATCCCCAACTCGGTCGAAGCTGGCTTGAGATTTTACATAGCCTCGTTGTATCTTGGCTTCCCTGAAATGAACAATGATCTGACAGACTCATTCCAGACCTGACCGATGCTGTCGCAGAAAAACAAAGATTTGGAGCTCACATTCATAGATTTCATGCCTTAGGCACTCAGGTTGTGGGTCGCTAAAATGACAATGACGTCTTCTGTTCGGCGGTTTGGTGGGTCGGTGACAAGCCTCGAGCTCTGGTTGGTCCCTGGTTGCAAACGTTCATTCCATTCACAGGCGAACCTCTTAAAGCTACTTTTGCAATTGAAACAATAACGAAATAGAGCTATGCTGTGATCGACAAACTAGCTACTCCCGACGTCGGCGAACGAAGGCTATTCCTATATGGTATAGGCAAATATTTTGCTCTGCACGACTTAACCAACCTCAAGCTAGTACATTTCCACAAATGGCAAAAGTATAGTACAACATACACCACTTCCCAAGCCTTGTCTTATCGAAAAGGAAGATCAAATTTCAAGACTCACTTCATTATGCTGAGCGCTCGCCGCTGTGACATTCTTCCATCGGAAAGTCAGGGCGCTCCTTCCGTCCTATGCGGAGCAGGATCGTCAAGTGTTGGTTACATGCACAAGTTTCTCGTATTACAGGCAAGGGTCATGAGCAGACCCACTGCAAGCGATGATTCTTATGTCAAAGTCGACCAGGTTTTCGTAATCTGGGAATGATGGGGCGATACTGTAGGCAGATGAAGGGCTTATCTCAAAAAGCCAGGGACAGCGCCGTTTGTTCCGCTAGGACCAAGAGAAAAAGGGATGCAGGTCTTGTGTTAGAAAGAAGAACGCAAAACAGATCGACGGGGACATGATGTTGTTATCGAACCGCCTCCCCCCCCTGGCGCACAAGATCAATCCCAATCGAGGAGTCTCCCCGAGATCTGGGGTAGCCCTTACGAACCATGGCTATCTGTAGACTAAAGATAAACTATTGTTTGGGGATAAAGTATTTGGTGATCAGCGCCTTCATCAGCGGGGGGAGGAGAAAATACACTCACTCTGCACCATAAGGTGGTGAAAGGTTAGACGTGAGTAGCTGAAAGTTCGAATTGATCGTTTTGGAGTCGAACTAACGCCGCAGTGGTTCTTGACAAAGGGTGAGAAAAACTGGGGGTTCATACGCCTAGTAAATGAGATGCCTGTGTCTGGATAGTAAGTTGGGGAGAAAGAGAGTTTGCTGTAGAGAGCTTAGTGCCTCTGCAGTCGGCAAAGATGTCAGGTGGCGCAAAGTCAGGTGAATCTGAGTCCCCGAGATGGGCGGGTAAAGGCTTGCATTGTACAGGTGCTACTATTCCATCGAATAGTATATCATCTGATAGGATTCATTCTTGCTTGTAAGGATTATCCTTCTCAGCTTCTCTTTAACGCTTGAAGTCGCTTGTAGTCGCTTGAAGTTCCCCGGAGCATTGGGACGCCATCTAAACACTGTAATGTTTTGCAAAGCCGAACGGCGTGGAGTGCAGAATAACCGACCAATTGAGTACTTTGGGTGTTATATTGTGATGCCACCAGCAAACCGGGGCTAACGACGATCGTCAGTATTGTTGCTTAATTGTCGCCAACGTAAGGAGTGGAGAACGCCATCATGTTATAGGTGCATTACGTCACGGACTCATAAGTCTCAACAAGCGCCTACTAGAAATGATTGGCATAATTGACTGCAATCCTACATACGTTTCATTCACTTGATAGTACAAGGAGAACTGTCTACTGTCCATCGCAATTTCTCGCTTTACCTTCAAAGTTGACTCGGATGCGATGTAAGTCACCGTTGTTGTGATTTACATCTCATGTGATTGTGGTGTGCGCACATGGAACAGTTGATGAGTTTCTACTTGGCCGACACTAAAGACAGCTTTTCATCAGCTATCGGTGTCGTGCATGTGGTGGACATGATACGATTAAGTTCCCTGCCATGGATCTTATAGTATTGCGCAATATGCCATGTCAGACATGGCATATTCTGCGTGATGGACGTAAGTCCCCATTATATTCCCGTGTCTGAAACCCGTGTGACTCCAGTAGATCTCTCAATTTGTTGGCATGTCGTGTCAATATCTCTCGTATACGTGCTTCATCCCATCCACAGAAACCATCACAGTCCACTGCCGTCAGACTGCTTCACATTCTGTCAACAAGACAACCCGGAGTCTCGGCCAACGTGAGCCGTCTCGTGAAATCTATTGTCTTTCATTTCTCATGACAATATACCCAAAATCAGCCCAAGTGAAACATGTGGCTGGCAACGCGCCCTCGGTAAAAAAATAATCGGGGAAACGGCTTGATCCGTTGATCGCTCTCACAGCTCCCCACCGTAGCGACTTGAACTGAATTTCTTTCTGAGCCAGTTCGCTTCCCCTACACTAAGCTCCTAGAATATCGGTTCGTGCCTGAGGCTTACCGAAATACCGGTTCGACTGTCGAAGTCGCCTAATAAGCGCGTACAAGAGTTCTGACAGCCGACCTGGGAATAAGGTAGACAAGTCCTGGTCGGTATTAACCAGCTGCTCCAGCGCGAGGGCTTTTCAAAAAAGTGTTTGCAGAGCGTAGAGAACAGCATCGATATTTCAGTCACCGCAGATGGCCATCGTCGACGGAGCCGAAGTGAGTCCATGATGCGGTGTTAGCGGGTCAAACAGGGCAATGGAAGCGTATAAGATATTCAATGTGTTTTAGTTGGTAGAACTTCATGTCCTATACTCACGTTCCGCCACTCTTAGGTGATGGTGAAGGCCGCTACAGGGTAAACATTATAGGAAACAGCGGTAAGTTCCACTCGGGATCTTCGTCAGTCACACATACAATTGTCTGTTCACAGGAAGCGGGAAGGTACGTACTCATCAGACAAATTTATGGAAACTGACTGGTATATTGATCGGAAGAGTACGACTGGCGCAGCCCTGGCAAAAATTCTCGGTGTCCCAATGATTTCCCTCGACACCTTGCATTGGGAACCAGGCTGGAAGGAGACGCCCTCGGCCGAACTCAAATCAAAGATTCGTGCGGTTCTTAATCAACATGATAAAGGCTGGGTTGTAGATGGGGGCTATTATTCAAAACTCGGAAACATCATTATGGAGGAGTGCACGGATATTATTTGTAAGAATACGCTGTTTGCGAAAAAAACTACAAGATCGATCTAAAGGGCTTATTCACTCTAGGGCTAGACCCTCCACTTGCGCTATATTTCCCTCGTATCTTTTTCCGAACTATGCTTCGCATTATTGGTTTGCGCCCACCGTGTAGCCCCGGATGCCCAGAAAGGTTTACCAGGGCGTTTTTCGAAAAAGATAGTATACTCTGGTGGTGTCTCACTCAACACCACCCATACCGGCGTAGAGCTTCGAAATGGATGGCCGAAATTGGTATTAGCGATAACGAGGTCATACCTGGTAGGAAAATGAGGAGGCTAGGAGGCTGGGGGCGCGATCTACAAAAATGGATGAGTGAAGTTGCTGAAATGTGCTGATTGAGCTAGCGTTTCTGGAGTTAGTCGTAGAACAAGCACTTCAAGTCATGCTCAATAATACTAACGCAATATGGTAATGAATATGACGCGTTATATTGAACCGCGGGCATTACAGTAAATTAAATGCAGCGTTTTGGCATACACTAGCACTCAGACAATTCTTCGAGGCATATATCTTAAATAATGGTTGTCATTTCTGGTGCCTATTGTGTATGGATA
>JABCKK010000024.1:42323-73333 GCA_018221785.1 Calocybe gangraenosa
GGGTCTGGCTTTTCGGAGCGGTGTTGGTGCTTGCGTTGTTACGAATATGTACTGGGCTGGTAGTAGCTTGGCGAGCGATAACGCTGAGCTATTTGAGCTGTGGTACCTTGCCACGTATCCTTTTCTTGTTCTACGCTCGGGATCACATCCTGATACGAACTAGCTGCGGTGGTCTCACGTGCTGTTCCGACTGGAAAGTCTTGAGCGTTTCCTGTGTTGGAATTATTCTCCGGTCCAGCTATTTCCAGTTGAGAAGCGCCCGAAATTGACCATGCTTCTGATGCAGGTCTCTTTTTCCAACGACAAAGGCACAGTCCAAGGCCGGCAAGTAATAGGATAAATGTGCCTAGAGCAGCACCGAGCGCGATAGGGAGCACGCGACGTGAAGATAAGGCGCTTGCCGTGGCCGTAGCGATGGAGGTAGTGGAACTGGAGGATGATTCTACTGATAGTGAATTAATTACGGAAGTGCTGAACCCTGATGTAGAGATAACAGTTGTCAGGTCTTCCGCGTCTAGAGCGGTATAACTAGTTTGGCGATATGATGACGTCTCTAATATGATAGATGACATGTGGCTCACATTATGGTATCGACGATAGCATACGCCTGATCAGGGATAACAGAGATAACGAGTGTATGTAGAGTATTTGTCAGTCCAGTGGCACTCCATACCACCTGAGACTGAACAGTCTCTGAGCCCTGTCCCATGTTCGGAAGACTGTGATCGGTAAGATCAAGATGCACAAAGGGCCCTGAATCGAGCGCTACTGCAGTGTTCACGACATAAGGCCACAAGGGAGACATAAAGTAAACAGCAACGCCTGGTAGGCAGAGGTCAGCGCGGGGCGAATATGCCAGATCCTGATTACGGACCAGTAAAGTTGATTTCTGCCGTGGCTGCGACATCTTGCGTGAGCATATGGGCCCATCCCGCATCCAGGCTACTGTTAGCTGATAGGGACCAGCTTTGCCTTGGATTATAGGTGATCAAGGGATTTTGATCGTCAACGGTAACATTATGGCGACAATAAACAAGTCGAAACCAAGGGATGTACAGCGAGAGAAGAAGGTGAAGGAGCATTTGAGTCTGGAAGTGCTCGAAATGAGTCCATTACATATGAACAGCATCTATTCCACCATGATCACCTAGATCCTTCGAGCCGAAGGTGGGCACAGTTTGCGTGGGTTTTTAGGCCTCTTATGGAACCAAGTGAAAGAATTTTGAGGATTGGGGTATGGCGCAGTGATCTGAACAAGCTAGCGGGATATTTAGATGCAGGACACGTTGAGGCCACATGATAAAAGGGTCATTCATGGATACAAGTCGTGTTCTAACATGTTGAAAAGTGCAGACATCAAATGAACCATTCCAGATGTCACGCGTTTGTTACGATAAGATAAGATAGTGATTAATAATCTTCTTTTTCTACCTTTCTCGTTCCTTTTTTTCCCCTCCCGATCCTGCCATATGATCCTCAAAGTCACAAGCACTGTAAAGATGTCTTTGAATCAGCCTGAATAGCCGAGTGATGCTTGTCGAGAGAACCATCTGATCGCCGAGACATCATTTTTGTCGAGGCGGTGTACATAGAAGCATATTCTCGTTCTCAATGTCTCTCAGACTGAGCGCATACACAGGAGAAAAAGGCAATCTGATATTTCTCTAATGGTAATGTCTCTGCAGTGTCAGCACCGGACTTTAAATTTCAACGTATAACGTTCCAACATCAATTCGCTTGTGTCTCATAGATTATTTTATGATGATCCTTAAAAAGACCTTATGCACTGTGTGTAGTATGATGCTTCCAAGAGCTTGTCTCTGAACCATTCCATGTGAATTACACTCCCAGCACTATCCTCCCATCTTGCTTCCATCTTTTCATGCCCAAAAATCATGTCGCTCTGCTGGCAGGCATTGTCTTGTCGTTCACCCTACCATACGGTCTTGCAACTGACATTCTACACCCCGGTGTGAAGATTCGTGAACGCGCATCCGTACTAGACTCCCCAGGTTACGACCCAATTCGAGCGCGAATCGAGCCACCCGCAACGGATATAATGCCAGGCGATTCCTTCTACACAGGATTGGAAGAACTGTATGACTGTCCAATTTTTGTGAGTTGTCGTTCTTCGCTTTCCCTATCAGTCTTAATAGTCTTCAACCCATCTTAGAACTTGACGAATTCAATTCGACGACATAAGGCCATAGCCTTGCCAGAAACAGCACCAAGCCCAACTGAGAGCGTATGCCCCATCGCTCTCCTTGTACCTGGTAGCTGGTGTGACAACGTCTACGGTTGGTTTGTGCCCTCGCACTCTCCGGCTTGTGGGAACAAGAGGATAAGTATCTCGTTCTTCAATACATACCTCGGGATATCCTTTACCTCAAAGAACGCGATTGCAACGCGGTCAGGATGGAATGGACTTTTGTCACGGCTTTGGCGTACAATGTCGGAATCGATTCACCGATTCAAGGCCAAGCTCCGCCATCAAACCAACGTAAAGTCTATTCTCTAAGTTCAAGCGAAACCACACTACCACTCTACAGCATGGTATCCAGGATACGCTGGCACGGTACCAGGCAACAAGTTGTTCCCTCTTGAACCCCAGACGGTGAGATTGCTAAGATTTAAATTAGCACTTTCATTAGCCTTATATGAGTATTAGGCCAAAAATAGGCCTCAGGATGGAGCTCAAGTCCTGATCGTAGTTCTAGGCGTAGAGATGGAAGATGGAAAACTTGTAGTTGCTGTATTGACTAAAACCAAACCTCATAAGAAGCGTATGCCTTGGGTTAAGCGCACGAATATCTTCGGGTTGATGGGTTCCTCATACCAAAGACTATTTTTGTGAATGATCTCACAGGTTACCATTGGCGCATGTTGAGTACGGGGGACGTTGAAAATTTGGTAGCCGATCTGGAGAAGCTCAGAGTGAGTTCTTTTATACTGTTTCCGTGTTTTCTTGACAAGCTCTCTTAATAAATTGTTCCTCAGTGTACTGAGTGTGCAAACACACACCGCGCTTGTGATTGGACCCAGCGTGGTCACAAATGTGACGGCTGTATCGCCGATTCATCGGAATGCAGCCTGCATTACATCGTGAGTTATTTTATTTCTTTTGCCCTCTTACCGACTTCTCTATAGTGTCGATACTGCGCGCAAAACGAATTTACATGCACCTGCCATAACGATAAACCCTGTTGTGACTCCTGTACCGTAAATAAGTGGAAATGTCCTTTGGTTCGTGCGACATCAAGTTGCTTTATGATGTCTACTTTCTGTTCGGACTAATCTTTCGCCAGTGTGCTCGGTGTAAGAAGGAATTTTTCTTTTGCAATTGGACAACGGGTGGCGTCATTGTGATGGCTGCATGGACGAAGGCATGGAGTGCCCAGTGGCCATGTCGAGTCGACCAAGAAGGTGGATCAGAGAGGTGCTTTGAGGGACAGCGGCGTTTCCGTGAGTTACCTTTCATTATTTTTGCTTGCTTCGTTGACTGTTTTTGCAGTGCCACCGTTGTGCGAATATACTGGGGCAGCTATGTACATGGAGAAAAAAGTCCAACAAATCGACAAACAACACCTGTGACGGCTGTAGCAAAGCGCACGCCACTTGCAAACAGGTTCGTGCGAATTCGTGGTATTTTACACGGTCTATTGTTTATTTTAACGATGCTTTCTCCCTAGTGTGATCAGTGTAGGGCGGTACCCAGTTTTTGCGCTTGGAACAAAGGCGAATGGGATTGTAATGGCTGTCTCAGCCTAGGAATAAAGTGCAAGTGGGAGGGCATGATGTTGAATAAGAAAGAGAAAAGTGAACGAAGAAAAGCACAAGGACAGGCGTCAGGAAGTAAAGCGGCCTAAACTCCCTTAAGTAACAGCCTTTTCACATGTATGTATTTGAGCAAATATTTGCGCGCACTTACGCTCGGGCCTTTGGGAAAACCTGGCCTCGAAAAACGGCGCATAGCATTTAGTTTCAATGCTAAGATCAAGTTTCATTGGTGCCGCATCATTTTTGATTTCCTCAGCTGTAGCGCCGTGAAGACGCCTATGCAAATTGTTGATGCGGCGTCGCCGATCCGCTGGAGGCGCTTTAGAAGGTCTTGTTGCCCCAAATGAGGCCTAAATATTGACGGAGGATGTTTCACGGCGCTCGGCAATTAGTCTGAGTTGCGTAACTAGTGATACTATAGTCACTATCAATCAAATTTGGGGGAGGCGAGGGGGATTTAGGATAAAATCGGCTATGTGTATAGGATATGGCGCTATTAGCGCCTCCTCGCTAGTGAGATAGTAAAAGTTCCCCTCCTAGCTGTCCCAGGGAGTGACATCAAATATACGTTGCATACCGTCAAGGTCCATAGACGCGACGAATTATGAACATTGCCACAACTGGTCGCGTGGTGAGTTAATTTACTCTAAAACTTAGGCACAGCGTGGTACTCCCTCAGAGGAAGCATGTACCTTCCACATTCTAAGGCATTTTGATGACCTCGAGTAATATAACTAGCCGAGCCGGAAGGTGAATAGCTCCGCGCTCGGGACGGCAAACACTTTTCAACCCGACCAAATGATTGTGACTAATTCGAGTTTCGTTGGTCAACCCAGATGGTTCCTAGCGGCTTGGAAGGAAAATGAAAGCTGGCTGAGTAAAAGACGTGTGTGGAACCCAGTTCTCGGCAGGAGAGCCCCGGCTGATCTCAAGCGGCAAAACAGTTGTCCTAAGGTTAAGCTGCCCTTCGTTGACTGGCCTGAGTGCGGTTGGATGGGGATGACTGTGCTTTGAGATCTGTACGCATTTGGCAATTCAACTTCCACGCAGGAGCGGTGGATTGTTCGTTGGTCGAATGTGACGTTTCCTGTCAGCGTCATTACCCCTTGGCAGTCGTCTGCGACAAAAAGTAGGTTATGACCTTGCATGACGGAATGTGTTTCGGGATTTCATTACCTACCAATCCCAAAGCCTAAGGCATGGAGAAAAAGGAAACCAGTTTGATCGCACATAGGGAAACCAGGTAATCTGGTCAGTGCGTAGATAGACGCAGGCCCCAAGACAATTGCTTTGTTCATGGGTACACTCAGGTTGGGGTGAAATTCGACGAGTATAAAATGTGAAAAATGTCTTCAAGAAGATTCGGTGAGTTCACAGCCGAGACACCTGTGAGAAATATAAGTGAACAATTAAAGGTTAGCTGTGCGTTGGGATGAAGCCCTACTAGTTCGACGACTCCTTAGCTCCAGCATTCGCATTGCGTTCTTACGGCTAATTGGATGTCACGTGGGCTTAGATATTACTTAATAATATTGATGCTTTTTGCTTCATGGGACGGAATGGCCTCTTGAAGCACTGTCATTCTTCGAATTGGACATTTTGTAAGGTCTACACCTTTCTACGCCTTTGCCGGCTCATCATCTTGCGCTACTTTGGCACCGAACATCGAATGGACCCCAAAACTGCTATAAATTTGTATTCGTGCAAGTCTTGAGGAACGCGGCTTTGGTGCGGTGTATCACATACAGGCTAGCCCAGATAACTCAAGATCGGTTCGGTTCATCAAAAAACCTTCCAGAGGAGAGGGTCATGGGACAAAATTTAGCCTCCGTGCTGGTCTCGATCGAGCTCCGGCGACGCATGACTAGTTTGCTGTTCATCAAAAGGCGTTTCTTTCCAACTTGTATCCATGTCATCTATTTTTATCTTCATGTTATCATATACTAGGTGTTCTCTGGCGCCGCCCTCTGAGCTGACCCAGGCTTAAGGGATGCATCACCAGTTCCCCTGCATCACCAGTTCCCCTGCGTCACCTGGCTCTCAACGTACCTGTTTCCATGTTTCATTAAGAAATCTAGTGGCACATCATATACACCTAAAATCACCATAATGAAGACGATCATCCGGTTTAGCTCCGATACGAACGTTACACTCATTCAGTGCGCTTCATATCCCTTTTTTTATAAAAAGAACGAATACGTTACGTTGAACATCATTCCCACCTTCGTGGGGTTCAACCTCCAGTGCTTTTTGACGTGACAAGGATTACGACTGCAAGTATTTGTTTTTCTGATCTTCCGTAATTCAGTCTCGTCGAAAGTAGAAAAGATGCTGACCGAGTGTACATCATGCTGACTACAAGCGCGCATGGATACAACGCCCATTGATGCGTGCTGCCATATCGTGACAGATAACAGGGCACCGTGTGGGACATGGGAGAAGCGGATGATATGTAGTAGTAAGTCAATATAGTCAGATAATCATAGCTTTCGCTTATCTTTCCATCTTGTATAAAAGGTATGCTCCGAAGGCTTAGGTGATCCTTAAAGGGTTTTGTTCATTACACGATTTATTTTCAAACGATCTCCCCAAGATCTCCCTCTTCACCGGGGAAGCAGGAGGAATCTGCGACAGTTGATGGTGCGAAGGGATATCATTCTTGCCAACGATTGGAAGAGTCGGGATAGCCTGTATCGAATCTTGCCCGAAAAGCTAGAGAGAAGTGATACGGTTTAATATGGATGGGCCGGCCCGCTCACTAACAACGATGATCACATGCCCAGCGAGTTGACCAGTGTGGTTGCGATACAGAACTATAACAATGGACAGTGTCTGTACAATGAAATACAACTTTCCAGTCACTAGCATCATTGCTCTGCTTAAGGGCAGTTTCTTGTTGTGATGTCAGTAGGTCGTCGTCGTCCTGTTCGTCACGACACTAATCTCTAACATAGACTTACGTCGGAATCGTGCAACAATAACGTCGATCCTACAACTCTTGAACATGTCAAGATTCACAGAGTTTAACCGTTCTCAGACAATACAAATAACCACATTGTCCCACTGATCACTGGGAATAACAACAAGCGAGTGTGAGGAACCAGAGTCTTATACCTCCTTATGTGAGCGTATAAGATTTGAAAGTAGAAATCTGTTCTAAGGAGATTAGTCCAGATGTCTGCGACTTAGATGGTGCATTTGGGACTAGATGAGTCGGGCGAGGAAAACGGAAATGCAGTAGCGGCTATATCAGATAAGTCGTTCGTAGGTCGTTACTTGATGCCATACGCCAAGACCTCAATGTATATTCAGTGTCGCAACGACAGTGTCGCAGGGTACTTAATACAAGCACAAATGCACTCATCGCAATTTTTGTTCATCGATACTCACATGGTGATGTATTTTGTATTCAAACTTACTCGCCGCCCCCAACAAGGGCGCTCTTGACACTCTCAGAGGAACGAGACCATCTTATACATGCATGGATCGGGCTTTCACCGGGTTTCAAGCACCTGCATCATGATCCTTGGCTCCACCATCAACCGACGCATTTCCCCATACGCTCTACATCAGAGAACAAGGGACAAATAAACCACTTACAACCAACTCCCTTCTGAAGAAATCATTGGTATTTGCGTTTTGAAGCGCTCGATTGAGAACTTCCATGTGCTCAATTGTGAATGCCGCCCCGCGTAAGTCGGACGATATATATATAGACGAGGGGCATGGTTTTTGGGGTCGGCCCTTTGACAGGAATGGCTCGAATCAACTACAAGTTTCCATTTGATCCCTCCTCGCGCCTCCAATTGGTACGAAACATTAACGTATGGTGATCATGGTCAAATGGCCAAAAACTTCAAGCCGCCTCTGGGACCTCATCATGAGGTCCGTGAAACCTTGAATTAAATTGGTGCTTATAAGCTTGTCAGACCTAGACTTTGCACGCTCAACTCTCCAAATTTTAGTCAGCTTCCCTTTCAGTATTGTTGAATAAGATGATTTAACCCAATAAAAGGTACGCTGGAGTCATTCATCCCCGCGCTCGTCCTATGCGACGAGATTCGTGTTCTTACAAAGGTAAATTTATGATGTGGTTGCGGTCGACAAGTCACCCTGATTCGATGTATGTTGACGTCCGAACTTATGCAAGCCAAAATCTATGCGTGGAGCAGTTCCTTGAACCTCTTTCCAATGCACTTTACCTCCGAGAACATCTGGCCTAAGTGGCGTTACCCCATCCAAGCACGTGTGCCTTGGTGCTATTCTTGATTATTACCTTTCTCGTGTTTATTGCTTGTGATGTCCTGGACTCGAAGGTGGGTACAACACTCACAAAGATCTACGTATCATTAGTATCCCGTTTTCGGAGCCATCCCGTTTCGGAGCGCGCAAGATGGCCTCTTGGGATCTGACCTCGGTCATCTAGTAGTGACACAACTGTTGACACAATCACGGTGCCTCATGCAACTCGAGCCGTCTTTGCTCTTGTTTTCCTCCATTCTCAAACGTGTAGCATGTAGATAGAATACAATTATGGGACCTGAAACATGGGGGGATCGTCACAGGTACAATGTGAAATGACTCATGCTTTGAATGCTCTGATGAGAACAACACTAAGACGTGGATGATCTTTGTTAGAAACAACGAATCCAGTGAAAGCTTGCCGATAGGACAGTTCTGCTCCCCCCACATCATCAGGGCAGTTTTCCATCATTGGTCTTCGAAAGCAGCCTCGTTATCAGCCGAGAATAAGCATCGGCAGCTATTCGAACGCTACATGCTCCAGAGCGCCACGGTCTTAGTGAGCTGAGCCACTTTTGACCGATTTTCTTTGCAGGTGATCTGTAATCAACCGAGTACACCCAGCAGATAGCACCCATCCTAACGAGACCACTTTCCACGGGCGAGAGGCAGAGAGAAATCTGTCGGATTCGGATGATGGCCAAGTCAGAATAATCGTATCTCAAACTTCTGTGGTTGATCACGAACATAGAAGAGGCACGATATGACAGATAGTGAAAGGCAAACAAAACCCGCAATCCAAGCATTCAAGAGAACCAAAACTATGACTGTGTGTTGCGTCCTATTACTCACAACGACTGGTGATTGAAATAGAATCGGTTCCTTTTTATATTGTTTGCAGCAATGTTTTTGCTCAATCTGATTATTTGACGACTTCACTTCGCATTGGGCAACGGAAGCTTTATTCTGTTTACAGAGGACAGAATATGTACCTTGTTTTTCGATGTACGGTGATCCTTTGTATCACCATGAATTAGAGTATCCTGATCGGAACGAGGGACGTGGTGAACGCAGAGCGCGGCGGCCGTGCTCTGGCTGGCAGACCTAACATTGGACAGCGGTAGCTCGAGAAGCTTGTGCTCACAGCAACAAAAAACTGCGACATATAGTAATTGGCGGGGTCATAATTGAGAGTCATTTCTACAGCCAATATCTCATTGGCACGGCTGGGATCAACAGGTGCCTTAATAATAAAGTGACCTAGAGCCTGGCATGCACAAGCAAAGACCCGGAGGAGTAAACAGACAATGTAACATGTGAAATTTAACCCCTACGGGTATCTCATTCTACTTTGCAGTCGCTGTCGGGCCCCTTCAGAAAAGCAAAGTTACAAGCCGATTTCCAGCGCTCCTATCTTTATGAGTAGCCTAGCCTGTGGTATAATATAGTGATTGTCTGGATGTTCGTCAGGACACCGTGGGGCACTACAACGCCAAGTGAAAAAATGGCTTGTATAGTCATATGAAATCTCGAGAAGGCCCCTCACTGAGAGAAATTTTGGAAGAAGAAGCTCGAGACGCCGCAGGTCCACCATTCTTTGCCCGCACTTTCGATGGTCCTGCTTTCTGCGCCAATTTCGCCGTCTTTCACGTGCGATTCCACTTGCACTTTATCTGTTTCCCGATACAGCCATTACAGTCCTCCTTGTCCTTCGTCCACCTGCAAAAAGTAGGCTCGTCCTTACACTGGTTGCACTGGGAAAGAATGGTCAAAATAAACACAGGCCTGTAAGGTGACACGACTTTGCACGAACCTGCCTACAAGTCTTCTTTATTTTAATACAGTGGTCACAACCGAAGGATCTCGGGTCTTGTTCCCATGTGCATGTCTTTCCCAGCGTCGCACAGTTGTAACACTGCAACAGAATTATCAACCAAGCAAGAAAAAGAATAGAAAGTGACTCACGGCAAGGCCTTCGATCTTCTTAGCCGCCCATTTGACTGCCATTTGACTCGACGGGCACCGCTGATTGTCGGTGATACAGCGATCACAATGAGGGCGACCCCCGGTCCAATTACAAAAGTATCTGCCCCTACAATGACTACACTGAAGAGAGAGGAGTCCGAATAAGAGATGAATATCGTAGGGCAATCTGAAATTCGCACGAACCGTAGGGCATCCCTGCTTCATATTGCGGCAGGGGTTACAACTGGAACTGCCATCTTCCCACGTGCATGTACTTCCGGTGAATGCGCAGCGTTGGCACTACAACGAAGCTGTTAAGAGAGCAAAACAAGCAAATGATAAGACAACTCGCTATGTCATGTAGGCTGCATTCCAATGAGTCGGTGCCGCAGCCGTTACAGATGTGGTTACCCGGGGTCCAATCGCACGCACGACTTTTGCTTGTACACTCATTACACTGACGATAATTGTGCAAAATAATCAAAAACTGGTCAAGAAAAGCACAAAGACGATATAAGATAATCACTGAGGGACGGAAGCAGTTGGCGAATTCAGCGACCAAACCGCCAACGCTTTCTGTACTCAACATGCGCCAATGGTAGCCCATGAGATCAGCCATCAAGACCATCTTCCGGACAAGAAATCCTTCGATCCCAATATACCTGTACGCTCCAACGTAGGGAACACGCCCGTCCTGGGGAATGTTTGTAGTAAATGCTGCGACTAGAACTTGACCATTGGCTTGTTGTGTGCCCAGAACTAAAATTGGGACCTCATCTTTGTCCTGGGAAACATTTTAAGATTGGTGGAAGTGGCAACGCGTAGACGGCAAACTCACGGGGTCAGGAGGAAATAGCTTGTCGCCTGGTACAGTGCCAGTATATCCTGGATACCATGCTGTAGTTCTGTGGTAGTGTGGTTTTCAATTGAACTTAGAGAATAGACTTTACGTTGGTCTGATGGCGGAGCTTGGCCTTGAATCGGTGAATCGATTCCGACATCGTACGCCAAAGCCGTGACAAAAGTCCAAAACATCCTGACTGCGTTGCAATCGCGTTCTTTGAGGTAAAGAATATCCCAAGGTATGTATTGAAGTACGAAATACTTATCCTCTTGTTCCCAAAAGTCGGGGAGTGCGAGGACACAAACCAAACCGTAGACGTTGTCACACCAGCTACCAGGTACAAGGAGAGCGATGGGGCATACGCTCTCGGTTGGGCTTGGTGCCGTTTCTGGCAAGGCTATGGCCTTGTGTCGTTTGGTAGGATTTAACAAGTTCTAAGATGGATTCAAGACTATCAAGACTGACAGGACTAGCAACGAACAACAACTCACAAAAAATGGACAGCCATGCAGTTCTTCCAATCCTGTGTAGAAGGAATCGCCTGGCATTATTTCCGCTGCGTGTGGCTCTGTTCGCGCTCGAATTGGGTCGTAATCTGGGGGGTCTATGACAAGTGCACGTTCGCGAAGATTCCCATCGTATGATATTGCTGAGCGTGGAATGCTAATTGCAAGGCAGTTTTGTAGGGCGAACGAAAGGACAATGCCTGCTAGCAGAGCGATGTGATTTTTGGGCATGACAAGATGGGGGAGAAGGAATTTTGGTGTCAAACACGCTTGGGAATGCTTCAGAGACCAGCTCCAAGACTTGGAAGTATAATTCAAGGCTTGTCCATACCCCCCGGCAGCCATTAGATTAGAACGGTCACCAAGACCGACCTGGTCGGTGGTTTATCATCTTAGATACACCAGAGATAATGCCACTCCTTTTCAATCAATTGATCCCATCAAATTTGACCCTCCACCCGCCGTTCGTTTCTTAGCATCGAAATAGTTAAGAATAAAAGGGCTGAGGAGAAGAATGTCAACGCTCGTCATAATTTATGTACCAGAACTGCATTGCACTCTTGCTTGTGGACGAGCGTTGGATGCGTTCAGGCATGGCAAGATCTTCTAACGCCCCCAATCTACTCTAATCTAAAAGTGATTACCGAGGCCACTTGGAAATTGAGATGAATGTGCGGTTCCTCAAAGGTCGGCATTCATCAGTATGTATTAGGAATATTGTGGATTGAATATGATCCGACGTACCCAAACCTGACGACCACATCCATCAGCCATCATAAACTTGTGATTTGGCGGAGGAGTAAGATTCCTCTGTTTGCCTCAAATTCTAACGCAGAGTTAGCCTTTCCAGTGGTTGCAGTGGTTCCATTTTTATTGTCGCGCAGGTGTCTCGACTGCAATGTCGATACGTTCAGTTTGTTATCGCCCACTTTCCGATTTCACTCAGAGTTTTAGGCCTCGCCTCACAACTAACTCAGCAGACTATGTAAATCCATTTGGTCCTTTATAAGCCTCCTTGAACAACGGTACGAAGAACGAAAAAAAAATAAAGTTGCTATGCCACCTGCTGTGTGGCAGAAATCACCATCATGTTATTCTTTTTGCTTATCCAAAACACTTTTCGAAATCCCCCTCCCCATCATGCCGTGAGTACCCTTGGCTCTTCACGAACGCATCAAGCTTACACAACCCATCCTTCCCAGCACCGCAAAACTCCAACGGCTGAAGCGCATCGCTCACGAATATCCGAACAAAATCCCCACCATGGCGCCCACCACATACCAGTCTCTCCGTGATCATCTGTGCCGAAAACGGTACGAGATGTGACGAGAGCCAGTTACGGTCCGGTCGAGGGGATAGCGGGTTCGGTGGGACACGTTGTCGGAAGAGCCCCATGGCAGCGTAGATAGCGATCATCTGGTTGTCATGAGAGAAGTCGGCGTAGATGGTACGCTTTAATGGGAACGTTACAGGCGACGAGTCCAATGTCCGGTTTGTCTGTGTATTGTCACGAACGGGTGTACCCGTGAGCCGCGCAAGAAGCTCATTAACGTACCCAACACCTTGCACAGGCCCAAGTGGCTGTCCGTATCCCGTGTTGTAATATTTATCAAGGTCGCCTGAGTATTCGAAAAATTGGAACTCTGCCTCCGAGAAGAGGTTGCAGAAAGGGCTGAGAGTTTCAAAAGACACGGTCTCGAACGGACACAGGGATAGGAGACTGAATACGTCGGTGGATGTGATGTTCGCGCCAGGTGCTTGCTTGTTCAAACGGCTTGCGATGGGCGGGCCGTACTTGAGTAGCCATTGGTTAGTCTGGGCATCGGACGAGCCCGCGTTTGGACACATCGAATCATCGAGCGTATCGTTGAGCTAAAGTTGTGCGTTAACAAACATCCAGAAGACAAGGACAATACCCAAAATACATCTTCAGACAAAACTACTGATAGCTTAGGTTTATAGACGTGATGACTGGCAAGCGAGAACCCTATGTTTGCAAACTGTTAGGCACTTTAATATATGAGGGTTTGCCTGAGGCCACATCACCTGATGTCCAGTTCGTTGCAGACAGTACCACACGTTCTGATCCAGACGCTCTCACAAAGGGCAACTGATCGCGACTAACTAGGTGTCGATACCGGTTGAAATGCACTGCCCCGGCAATTCGCGACCTTGGAAGAGTTCAAGAGAAGGCGTCAGTATGGAAAGGAGAGAGTTGCTCACTGTAAGGCACCAAAAGGTACAAGGTCATCGTGACCTAAGCGGTACTTGTAGTTGTGAAGGAAGTCGAGACGATGGTCGGTGTATTTCTTGACTGACAAGAGTTTGTTTATGGCAGTCAATATGTTGGCTGACGCTCCAGTAGTCGGAAATCTAGCTCCGTGTCTCTGCAACTGGAAGAAACAGGGGGTGACAGGCACACATTCAAATCCAGGAAAGGAAATTTTTAAGAATATCGCGAAGCAACTCACAATGTTAGCCTAGTAAAGTAAAAAAAGAATTGTCTGTTTTAGGGAAAGAACAGGCGACTAAAACATTTATGGAAACCCGTACCTGCGTCACCCTACAATGACTGGGCGGGTCCTCATACTCCTCAGAATCGCGAAGGGAATCGAAGTTGAGAAGCTTGTCGTGGGCCATGTGCTGAGAAGGAATGGGGAGCGACATGGGAAGTGGGGGAGGGGAGGAGAGTAGCCACGGGGCTATGAGTTTTGTACGTAACCCGTTGAGCAAGCTTTCAAGTTGATTTTTGACGTTTCACCTGCTTCCTGCCTTTCAGGGCCCCACGTTCATGACTTTTGGCTCGACTAGTCGCCCTGATTGGCTGATGTTGGCTGTAAGTGCCGAGCACTGGAGGGAAAGTGCCTGATGCAAGGCATGAGGAGAGTTCCACGTGCTTGATCGTATTTGGCGTCTTGCATGAGCGTGAACTTGGGCATCAAAATCGAAAACCAGGTCATATTACAGCAGTTTACTCAAATAAAAGACATATTATGCACCATAGGCTTAAGAGAGCTGACAAAAACCTATTACATATAGATGAAGAATTACATAGTATCCTTGCCACGATCTGCCAAAGCATAGCATTCAGAACATCAATTCAGAGGTGAGCGTGCGAGAGGTCATACTAGAGAGGGCAGTTGGGGCTGACAGTGCACCTGACAGAATCAAAGGTGTCATCCCAGCCAGGGCCCAAGTCAGTGGGACCGTCGTTCTTGAATGCCAAAAGATTGCCAGTGCAGTTCTCATCCCTTTCAAGAAAAATCAAGTGAGAATCTTTTCCGATCCATGAGAAGGAAAAGGGGGGGAACAAAACTGACACATAGGCGTAGCAGCAAACATCGCCAACCCTGTTTGAGGTCGTAATGCTAGTAATGATATCGTGGAACCCAGCAGGGAAGTTGTAGCACGTTCCACTGTTGTATGCGATGTCGCTGCAGTTACCGGAGAATTGGGGGCCAGTGCAAAAGTGCAAAAGACCGTCAGGGCCCTGTGGTAAACAAGTGAGTCAAGGGGGCGAGAAGAAAGAGAACCGGTGCTGGTGCGTACGGGGGCACGAGGCGCCACGAGAGCCATGGCGACTACGCCGGAAAGCACAACAGAGAGAGCAGAGAGCTTTGCAGAGAAGAACATCTTGGTTTGAGTGGGGTATCGAGAGCTGGAGCTACGATGCAGAATTATTGTCGTTCTGAGGGCTGCTTTTATGGCCCTCTGGAGGCCTTCCATAAACAGATGTTACAAGGAGGGGGCGGCAAACACGGCAGATATGAGTAATGGTGGGCGCATAAACCTTTGAAGAGAGAAGTATTCGGGGAACGAGATCTTGAGGCATATGTTCCAAAAGATACTAGTAGGGAACCTTAGTTCTCCTTGTAGTACGACCTGGTTGGAGCGCGCAAGAGTTCTCATCCCATTTACACAATAAGCTCTCAACAAATGTTTTCTTATGGTTTAGCACGTAGATACGTGGCGTCAAGTTGCATTTCGCTCGGCAGCAAGTGGAGAGAGCGGAGGCAATAGTTGGAGGGCCACCGGTTTGGGGGAATTACTATTATACGGATATGACGGCACATTGTAAAATCAGATAGCGACTGAAACAACAACAAGAGTCAATTCGCCGCATGACGAACGAGAATCGAGGGCAGGATGGACCTCAGTAAAGGCTAGGCGCCCTCCAAAGGTTGAAGTCGGTGAGTGCAGTCTCGATGGAGATCACCTAACCGAGCAGCACGCCGACTGAGCCGGAAAACAGTCGTCAAAAGGTGTGGTGATATCATTACATTTCGTGGACGACGCAATGTCATACGGTCTTCAAGAAAAAGCCACAAACAACAAGAGTCGGGATATTGGCAAGCGACGAACATTAGACAGAAACCTCTTCAGAAGCACAAGTTTTACTAGCAGCTACCAGACATAGAATTCTTGCTGAAAGGGGTCATGGTTCCCTTTAGGTGTGCCGGAGCACCCGAAACGGTGTACAGGGCCAAAGATCGGTTTCACCAACACGCAAGCATCAATGAAGACGGCCGGAGTTTCCTCGGATGTTACGTTACAACAGTTGATGTGATGATGGAGTCCGGGAATGAACAGCAAAAGGTGTACTCTAAGTTGATGGCTGAAAGTCGGGTCTCATGCACCTGCGACTCGAGGTGACGCCCAGTCGAGTTTCAGAACTGTAAGCAAGTGTCAGCAGTAAATGTAGATGATGATGGTATAGCCTAATAGGCCTCGGCGATGCAAAGGAGGAGGACTGTCAAGTACAAGCCTTGTCTATTGATTATGGGCTATTGACTATTGACTAGTGTTAGAATTAGAGAGCGTCAACTTCAGACGGGAACTCCGGCGCGTGACGTTGTTTGGCGAGCCATGAATTAATGACCTCCCGACATGACCGGCCATTATGGCCAGGGTTGGTGCCTGCCTGTGCAGGTCATTTGTCCTGGAAATATCGAAATCCCTGAATTTACACTGCCATTGTCCTGTCGGCTGTGCTCCTAGTCTTGACTTCGACTCGGGGCTGCACTCGACATTTTATTGACTATCCAAGCCTCCTCGTCTTCGATCTCTCGAATTACCCACCTTCACTAATTATAATCACACCATCTATATATCCATCAAATGGATGGTCTACCATCCTACAAGTCTACAGATCAGACTTCCACAAGTATCAGCCAACCCCCTGCATATCAAACAAACGATCCACCACCAAACTATGCCTTTCCCCAAACGTTTAACATTGGAAGGAAGTGCACGAAAGAACCACTTGTAACCAGCACACAACTCAAGAATCACCTTGCCTTGCTTCGTGCTTTTGTAGACCTACGTGCCCGGGTTGATGATCTTGATGCGACGACGCATGCTATTCCGTTTATGCCGGACGATAAAGATAGACGATGGGCTTGGTTTGTAGGACTCGCTGTTGAACGGTACGACTTTGATTTGACTGCGAAATTATCCTTCTTGAGTAACAATTTTTTGCCTCCGACTAGTTTCTCTCTTTGGTGCGATAGTTTGAGGTTCGTTGACTATAAGAAAGTCGCAAGGAATGGCTTACCCCCACTGGACGTCATTATGGTTTGTGCACCCTAAATAGATTCCATTATGTGATACTTACAAATTTGGTAAAAAAAAAACCAGGTCTGGCACGCTTACCTCCTTAATCCTGCGTCAGTCTCCCTTGTAACATCGTAGGTGACTAACAACTCAATTTTTATAGGTGGTACGCCGAAGATACTTATCGCGTGCCTAGTTTGCGCCCCCTCGCCGAATTTACACCTGTCTTTTCCCATCTATTTGTATGTTGTCTAACCCAGCAAATTCCTAACTACTACTACTGCTGATTTGTTTCCGACTCAAACAAGTCGTCCGGACTCGGTACCATCCTGTCCAAACCTACGCAAGCACGACTGGATTTGTGGAAGGATCGAACCGGCAAGCCTTTCGACCCTTTCGAAGATGCACTTCACCTCCATCAAAAACGCATTCCCTGTCCTAAATGCTGTTACCCCATCCCAATACGTATGTACCGTGTGCTTTTCGTCACCTTTCAATTATACTCATTCGCATTTTTCGATACCTCCGCCCTGCCCCCCGAAAGCGTATACGAATTCAGAGGGTACAGGGTACTTGCAGCAGCAGTTCAACGTCTACTGCCAGCAGAATAATTGTCTGGGTATCAAGATCACGCATTCTGTTCTCGGGGTGCGCAAGCTAGCCGAAGATCTCACTCGGGAATATAACATCGACACAGGCGCGGCGTGTCTCGCGTAAGTTATCCATTTTTTTTGCTCTTCCTTCCCATCTTCTCAACACATGTGTGATTCAGAGGCAGCATACGAACATTAGTAAAAACCGGCGACCTCGGACGCGGGATGATCGTCAAGCAAGCCATACTGACGGGCTCACATTTCAAACGCCCGCCACACAGTTCGGTCCAAGGGTGGACTGCCTCTCTCTTGGACAAGATGTCATACGATCCGGAGAAGCTCCGTGCTGCCATGGCGAAAAACATGCGGGGGGGTGGAGGGAATTTGTAAGTTGACATTCAACTCTGCAAAGTTGTTTTGAGTAATCAACAAACCCCTTCTCTGGAATCCACTTGCAGAATTAAGAGGATTATGTCGGCTTATGGGGACGGTAACAAATTTTCCCTGGATCTCGTCGGAGCTGTGTGTCTTCATTTTTGTGATCCACTGAAACGTTCTCAAGAGCTTACTGAATTGAGTTGTACATAGGTCCTTCGACAAGGTTCCTTTGTGAAAAAGATGCACGGTCTACACTGGACAGACCCAGACTTTTTCGCTTCGGGAGAAGACGAAGTTGCGCTTCAACATGCCATTGCGCGCTATCATGCGTGAGTACCTTCCGCCCGTGTACGACTCGGGAGAGAGAATGCGATGGCGCTCACCTTTTTTAAATTTTTTCACATTTCCGTTTTGCTTAGGTTTCTGGATCTCATGTGGGCATCACCTGTGACGTTCTACGTTCCAACACTTGATGTGGACCTCGCATGGCATACTCATCAACTCATGGGTGAGACCTACGATAAAGACTGTAAAGATTACATTGGCCGGTATATTGACCAGTATGTACCGATCGTTGTTAGGAATTCGACATGGAGACCTTGACTGCCTTACTTTATAGTGACGACAAGGTTGAAGAAGATACGCTAGCGTCCGCTTTTGATCTCACTTGCCGTGCATGGAAAGTACGTCCTCACTTTTATATATACTTACTTTGGGCAGCCGCTCAACAGTATGCACCCCTACGCACAGGATCGCTTCGGCATCCCCTACACACATTGCGGATGCCCTCTCCCGGGTCAAACCATCGGCCAACGACTCTCCCGACTAGTCAGCGTCCACACCCAAAAGCCCTCCTACCTCGTCCCCCCCGCTCGGGAAGATCTCCTAGCGGCCACCCACCCAAGCGACCACAACGCCGTCTTCCTCTTCCACCGCAAACACATCGGCGAAGCAGCTCAAAAACGCCGGCGTGCAAAGTTTGAGAAACGGAAGAGGCGCGAGATGGAGGAACAGCAGCGGCAGCGGCAGCAGCAGCTCGGTGGTGACAAGGACGGGGAGAAGGGCAAGGGATCCATGACGAACGCGGAACGCCGGAGAGCAGACGAGCGTAATGCGTATGCACACGATCCGGCGTTTTTGGTGCCCGTGCCACTTTATTATGGGTATGGGTACGGTGTTGGATGTGCTGCTTACGCAGGGAACGTGGTGAATAGCTCCAATGGAAGTGGTGCTGGAGGCTGTGCAGCGGTAAGAGCTTTTTGACGCTTTAAAAATCCTTACTCTTTTCATCAACGGCTTGTTTGTTTTATAGGGAGGAGGTGCTTGTTCTACTGCTGGAGGAGCTGCTTGTGGAAACGGTTTGTTTTTTGCTGTCTTTTTCGAGTCAGCTTTTGCAAGGTACTGAATGATGATCCATATGACAGGAGGAGCATGTGGTGGGGGTGGTGGTGGCGGTAGTGGTGGTGGGGCATGTGGTAGTAGTAGTGGGGGCTGCGGGGGTGGTAGCGGTGCTGGCGGGGGCGGGTGTGGTGGTGGCGGTGGTGGAGGCTGTGGTGGAGGCTGTGGAGGTGGTAGTAAGTGCTCAAGTATCTCATGACATCATCCAGATTAACAAAATCGTCGCAGGTTAATTTCTCATTGCAAGTATACAATATATATGCCTGGTTTTTTAACAATGCGTTTACCTAGCTCGAAAAAAAAAATTGATTTCCCCGTCTGAAGTTGTTCCCCCGTCTGAAAGTGTTCGCCAACTCAGTCCGCTACAATACCCTCGTCACTGCCATCTTCCAATAAGCGTCATACGTTTCGAGCAAAACTTGACAAATGGTGCTCAATCGGTCAAACAACTCAAATTCTCGTGACAGCCTGGCTCCCGAGTGGAGACACGGTCATTTTGGGCGGCTGCTCTACTTCTTTGCAAGCTTCGTTTTGAGGAACTATCATGCAGCCTATGGCTCTGGGTGAGTATGTTCTTTTCTTCTGAGGCGGGCAGTTTATCCATCCACAGCAAAATTCACTCTTACATCCACTTAGCATGGCTCGCCACAGTTCTTTTTTTGCACTGCCGCTAATACCACTCCAGCGGCATCGGGAATTTCCCACCACAAGTCTGTAATTTGAACCGCAAAGACCGTTCAATACCTCTAGATTCGTGATCCAAGATTTATACTCAACGCGCCGGCGCTATCAAGAACCCTCAAAGCTTACTGAGCAGGGCGATCGAACTTGAGCAGACGGAGCACATTATTTGACGACACGGACCAAATATACCGGGGATGGGAGGGTCAAAAAGGTTTGGGACAGATTTCCTGATCCTGATCGATACTTCTAGATTTTCGGGGGGGGGGGCACATATGCTGCAAAAGGCCTGGGGAAGATCAATGGGTTTTTAATATCTATGGACCTAACAACAAACCTGTGTTCGTTACCCTATGCGTTGGCCAAGGAGAAAGATATTGGCATTGCTGTGCTGAAATGAAGCCCGGCCCTAGTAACTGCCCGGAAGATCCCATGTCGGTTGTGCTTGGAATTGAGCAATAACGAAGGTCATAAAGTAGATTTGACACAACCACACCCCTTCAGGGGGGGTGAGGGAGCCCAGACGAAGGGGAAGTGGGCACTGTCCTGTACAATACTAGATGGAGACATCGATTGGGTCCGTAATAGTCGTGACAGCAAGTCGCCGCTGCAAGTTGCAGCGGTTAGGCCACAGGGCTTAGGTTAGGCTCATTGGGTTGAGCCTGTGAGCGCTAGAGTAAAAACTAGAGGTAGTGGTTCAGATGCAATAGCCTGTGGCGTCCATCACCAAGAGACACCGTGTATTTGGCCTCTCGAACTGTGCAGCTTTTCCTAATCCGAATTCCATTTACCTTTGTACAACCAGATTATTTATTAAATTCCCAGGTGTTGCCTATTCGTGGGCTGTAGTGAGGTTAGTCATTATACTTCCAAGTGAAATTCGTTCAGGATTGGAACCCACTACGTGTATCGCACAGAATCTACCCAATTCTTGGGGGATATGTTGCCAGATGCCGAACTTGAACAAGCAACTGGTACAGTTATTTTGTAAGTAGAGACGACTACCACGTAATACGACCTTGCCTGATTAGACATGGCAGTTTTAGTTGTGTGGGCCTGTCCATGGAACATCTTGAGTGTGTTTCTAATGACAAGCGCGTGTCGCACACAGTTGTTGCCGCAGCCAAACCGCCTAAATCAGCGCTTTTGACATGTCAAATACCCAACCGGAAACTACGGAACTCTGCCTCTGCAAGTCCAGTATGCCAGAAAGTCTGGTGACCGTTCATCATCATCGGTGTTATAGAGGAGTAACAGAAGGGCTTGGCACTGTGGTACTACGTGAGCACGGTGCTCTCCACCATTCATGTAGACCTGACGCTGTAAGCCTATCACCAGAGATCGATTCACTGGACCCTGCTCACAACCACTTAAAATGACGGGCTGAATTCAATCCCTGTTGTGAAGGCCTTTAATCAAGATAACAAAGAACCATGCTTCTTTGGTGCTTCTTAGCTTCTCGTCCTCCTTCCTTGCCATATGTGCGATTGATTCGGTAGTTTGATTGTTACCTCTTTTTAGGCGCGACATGACCACACTACTGGGCACGTCAATCCCGAGAGATCATCAACGTTCGTAATGACTTCGATAGATGTCGCCATTCACCGAAGCGAATTCTCATTGCTGGGGTTGGGGTTGGAAACTACACTGTTGCTTCGATCCTTTTCCCTCTCTCCTTCACTGAACACTACCCGTGATGGTTGCCCCAGAAAGAACGCCATCGAAGGAATCAGACTACAAGGAAGAGTCAGGTATTGATGTTCCACCAGAGGCGACATCGAAAGCACAGCGCGTATGGAACAAGATATCCTCGGGGGCTTCTGCAGAGAATACGACGCAGAGGGGTATGAAAAGCCGTCACTTGATGATGATAGGTATGTGTGAAAACTTGCGATGTGAAGCGCTACACCTATCTTTACCCGGTGATGCATTGTACAGCTATTGGCGGCACCATTGGGACTGGTATATTCCTTAGCGCAGGCTCGGTAAGATCTTCTACCACAGAAAAACTCATCATCTGACGATACACTTTCAAAAAGTCTATCGCACTTGCAGGTCCGGGAAGCACCCTCTTATCGTACTTCGTGGTCGGGCTGTTCGTCTATTCAGTCGTGATTACGTTGTGAGTGGTAGTTCGGCTTCAATCATCGACCGATTTTCTCAAATCAACATCTTTTCGTTGTCAAGAGGAGAGATGTCAGCCATGTACCCCGTTTCAGGCGCCTTTTCAGTTTTCGGAGCCAGATTCGTCTCCCCCGCCTTTGGTTTTACATTAGGTGAAGGAATTTATCATTCGCTTTATGGATTGATGACCTGGCTTTCTTATAGTTCTGGACCCCCGCCCTCCAAGCATGGCATTGGGCAATCATAATAGTTGTTCCTGTCTTTCTACTCCAGCTGATTCACGTCCGGGTCTACGGTAGGTGTCCTAAACCTTGGTTGACAACTGGGGTGTTAACGTGCCAATTTTCTATTTTTATCCGCTTCAGGGGAATCAGAATACTGGCTCGCCCTCGTGAAAGTGCTGATGATTGTGATTTTCATATTAGTGGGGCTAATTTATGATTGGGGCGGTGTCAAAGGTCATCCTGGCCCTGTTTGTATCTGTGACCTCCCCAAAATCTTCCACATGATTTGTCTCCACTAACGTCAAGGTCACCAGGGCCTCTCGAACTTTCATAATTCTCAAGCTTTCATTGGAGGGTTCTCTGCGTTCGCCCAAACCTTTGTCTACGCCTTTTATTCTTTTGGGGGTATCGAGCTTGTTGCTATTGCAGCCGGCGAGTCTGCCAAGCCACATCGCTCCGTTCCTCGCGCGATAAAAGCAACCTTCTTTCGCATACTCTTATTCTACATCCTCGCGATCTTGACAATAGGCCTGTGTATAAATTACAAAGACGAAACACTCCTTACTGCTGCTTTTGGTGAGTTCGGCTAGCCAAACGATAAAGGGGAATGAAAAGGTTTCTAATTGACCCTTTTCCCCCATTTCGCATTCTCCGCATTTATCCAGACTCAGATGTTGCTGCATCACCGCTCACTGTGGTATTCATGCGCGCTGGATTTGGCGCCGCCGTCCATGTTGTCAACGCAGTTCTCCTAACGGCCGTCCTCTCCGCAACAAATTCGTGTTTCTATGCAAGCTCAAGGATATTATTGTCTCTGGCACGATCTGGGAAAGCGCCGCATATCTTTGGGTGGGTCAATCGGCGAGGTGTCCCCGTCCCCGCTCTCCTGTGAGTGGTACCTTTCTTCATACGTTCTTGAGAAAACGCACAAAAAACTAACTTGTTTTATCTTTAGCATGGCACTTGCTTTTTCCTGCTTGACATTCCTGACAACGATATGGGGGGAGGGAGTTGCATTTTCCTGGTTACTCAACTTGACTGGAATTTCGGCCCTCCTGGTCTGGATCAGTGTCGGAGTAATCTCCTTGCGGTTCCGGTATGCATATGTAGCCCGAGGTCTCTCGATATCGGACCTACCTTACAAACAACCCCTGTATCCTGTCTTACCGATCGGTGTTATAATCTTGGGAACATTGATGTTCATAGCACAAGGCTATGCCGCGGTGCGACAAGAACCATTCGAAGCAAAGGTTCGAGACAGTCTTTGTTTTTTGCATGTTTCTTACATAATAAGCATATGATTAATCATTTCATTTTCATGCAGAACGTTGTCGCGACATACATCGGGGTTGCGCTCTATATCTTGCTTTATTCTGGCTATACGTTATATGAAATCCGGACGGGCAAAGCACGCCATTTTGTGCCAATATCAGAGATCGATTTCACAACAGATGCGGTATGGAAACCGGGAGAAAGCAATGCCGTACGACAACAAGATAAGGTGGAGAGGGAGCACCACTATCAAAAGGCATTTAGTTCACAGGCTATCGTATACTGGGTCAGAAGGACTGTGTATTGACGTGGTTGGATACAGTTTTAAAGAGAATAGAGGGCTTCTGACCTAGGCACTAGGCACTGTAACTCGGGGCTTACCCCCACAATGGTTTCATAAACGACGCAGATGGGAGCATGTGGTGCATCGTAAAACCCGGTTATAATATAAAAACTTACCCGCCACATCGATTGAGCCGCTCAAAGGCCGAGTTCACGGTGATTCTGATTTTTAAATTTTCGAAACTGTGGGCGGTCAAGAAGCTCCAACGAATTCAGACGTTGGTTTGACGTGGAATCCGCCTTCTGGCAGACATATCAATGGTTCAACCCGGCTACTTCGCAGCACAAAGGCTGGGAATGTCGCCTTATCAGTGGCGTACGTGCTCCTAGCCGACGCTTCGTCAGTATGCTATGGGTTGAAATTTGCAATTTTCCAGGCACCAGTCTCCATATTTCTCCACGCTTATTTACGTGAAGCATATGGTTGGAGTGGGATAGGGCTGGATAGGGCCCACCCAAATCTTTCAGTCATCAATGAATCTATCCTGGGACGTCAATCTCCGATCTCATGCTACCATTCACCGCCAAGGCCTTGTGGTCCATGTGCTTACTCCTAGCCTCGTGTGCCGAATTATATTATGTCAAGTTTCTCCATTCAGATAACACTGGCATATAAAATTGTCACCTGTTCCATTCCAACTCTCATTCGGAACGTCCACCCTCCAGCTATGGCAGACAAGAGCAGTGAGAAGGATATCGTCCGATCCGGCTCTATCGATGAGAAACACATCGACCAGGATTCATCCGATGGGTCCAGTATCATCGCTGGCTCCGAAGGTGTAACTGAGCACGAGCTCGCCACATTGAGGCATGTAGCCGATCGTCTGCCTTACACTGCATGGCTCGTCGTCATCGTCGAGTTCGCTGAGAGGTGAGTTAACATATATCGTGCTCAAGACGATCCCTTTGTTGAAGATACCGGCAGATGGACATACTATGGCACAACGAACATTTACAACAACTACATTCAGTTCCGTCTGCCCACTGGTTCCACGACGGGTGCCGTTCCAAAAGCTTTCCGCGGGGACAACATCGTTGCGGGTGCTTTGAACCAAGGTCAACAAAAGTCGTTCGCTTTGAGGACTGTCAGTATTTCATTGAAAGGCTCCTCGGACATAGCTTTCTCACACATCATTATAGTTTAACTCGTTCTGGGTCTACATCACTCCTTTTGTTGGTGGCATCCTTGCCGACACTCTTTGGGGTCGATACAAGACAATCATGATATTTTCGCTAGTTTGTTTGGCCGGTCACATTATTCTGGTTGCATCTGCTGCTCCCGCCTCCCTGGAACACACAAACGTCGCATTGGGTCTTCTTGCAGTCTCCATTGTTGTCATGGGTCTGGGTGCCGGGTACGCACGTCTATTCTGTCAACTGTTCTTGTTTGCCGAACAAATTTAATCCCTAGAGCCATCAAAGCGAACGTATCTCCCATGATCGCTGAACAATACACCGGCAAATTGCGCAAAGGTAGAATCCGTCCGTTTTTGCTGTTCGTTACGTATCCTAAAATTTCCCCTCCCCTCAGAAACTCTTCCTTCCGGAGAAGTTGTCATTAAATCACCTGCTGTGACAATTCAGAGCATTTACCTTTGTATGTTTTTTTCGCTTGCGCTTCCCTATGGGAATACCGCTCATGATGAACTTGATAGGGTTCTACGCTGCCATCAACTTCGGATCTTGTGGTGCCATTTCCGCATCCTTCCTGGCACGTGATAACGGCTATTGGGTTGCATTCTTGATTCCCACGTGTATTTTCACACTGGTCCCCGTTGTTCTCCTTCTCGGGAAGAAGAATTACGTGGTTACTCCTCCTCGTGGCTCCATTCTCCTCGAGGTATATATGGAAAAAGCTGTCAGCAAATAATTATAGCTGACCCTTTCCTTAACAGACAATCCGTGTTATTCGCTTCGCTCTGGGTCCCCGTTGGTCTTTGAACCCTTTCACCACTATCCGCAACATCAAGGCCCCTGATTTCTGGGATCCCGCCAAACCCAGCCACTACGGCGATGGCAGGGTGCCTGCTCGGATGACCTGGGATGATGAATTTGTTGGTGAAGTTGGCCGAACTCTCAATGCTTGCGCAGTGTTCTTGTTCTTCCCCATCTTCTGGCTATGTGCGTGAAATTGCTCTCCTCTTCGCATCCGCCACTCACCTGTTTCATCAGGCTACTCTCAAATCGATGGCAATCTTGGAACTGTTGCCGCTGGAATGACCTTGAACGGAACACCTAATGATTTGATCCAGTAAGACCTACCTCCGGCCTACCTGTGGAAACATTGCTAACTCGTTGACTCTAGGAACTTGAACCCCATCTCCATCATTATCATGATCCCCATCTTTGACCGCCTCATCTACCCTTTCTTACGCAAGAGGAACATCAACTTCAGCCCAATCAAACGTATCTATGCTGGTTTCCTCGTTGCTGGTCTCGCCATGGTTTACGCATCGGTTCTCGAGAGCTACCAGAACAAATTGACCCCCTGCCGTGGTACAGAGCTCCATGATCAACCTGCTAACTGCGAGATTGACGGAGAGCACGTTTCGACCCGCCTGAACGTGTGGATCGTTGCCGGTCCTTACATCCTCGTTGGTATCGCCGAAATCTTTGCTTCTATCACTTCCTTGGAGTATGCCTTCACCAAGGTCAGTATATCCCAGATTATTAAACCTCTTTTGACCTATATACTCATCGGAATCACTATCAGGCACCTAAGCGCATGAAGTCTGTCGTCATGGCTTTCTCTCAATTCCAGACCGCCCTGTCTTCTGCGATCAACTTTGCTCTCACTGCCGTTAACGTTGAGACGAAATTCGTATGGCTGTTTGCCAGCTTTGCGATTGCTTCGTGGATCACTGGTACCATCTTCTTCATAACGTACGTTTTTTTCTCCCTTTTCAATCGATCATCGTCTCACTCATCTTTTTTTCCCAGTTTCCGTCCTCTTGATAGACGCGAGGCCGAACTCAACGCTATTGGGAGCGGCAAACGCCAAGGGTTCCAAAATGAGTCACCGGAGGCCACCACGGGTATCCAGAGGGTGTAATTTGTGTATCTCTAAGGGGTTTCCCATGTATCTGGAATTGTATTGCATTTAATATCATGCCCTTTCACGTCCAAGTATAACACCAAGCTGTTTGACGAGAGCTGAGTACCAGTATGTATAAATCATGGTTCATATAGCATAGCATACATTGCGGCAAATAGGGAAAAGGAGCGCAGAAATGATAAAACATGTAGATGATTATTAGGACGACAACTCTCATCGCCTGAGGAAGACCGAAGCGAACAGTACGCCAGCCAGCCCACCAAGAACTCCAACTACCGTCCACTTCGTGTAATCCTCGAAAAAGTGACGTTGAGGTTCGAGCGGATCGTCAACTACGCTACCTCTGAACGAGTACAAAACAATGCCCGTAGCGAACGCGACGATGGAGTACACCAAGAACACAAGCGGGAGGGAAAAGACGACACTTCGCTTCTATGACACCAAAGAATAAAGGAGTCAGCAAGGTGTGTTGTGAGGCCGATTTGGATAGGATAGGGAGGACGACGCCATGCCCAAGGATTAAAAGAAAGAGAAACTCACCGAAAGCATCATCAACCCTTCTCCAGCGATATGCGATACCACATCCTCCAAATCCGCTTTATACCGGAACAGAGCCACAAGCGTTGACGCCATCGAGAACGTCGCAAAGAGAATCGCTACGAAACCCGCTACCCTCGCAAAGTTGTCCAAGCCCGGTAGAGAAAGGAAGGTGACTGATGCACTCAAGATGACCGCGGCCTGGAATACACGTTTGTTTTTCTCAGTTATCATCCAGAAGGGGGAAAAGAGAGAACAAAACACCCACCACGAGACAACTACACGCTCCAACGACAAACATCGGCCCTGGTCTCCTTGACCCAGACGCATAGTCATGCCCATCCGCAGACGCCGACCCACTTCTCTCCTCATCAATCCCAGCATAACCCATCCTCCTCCTCCTCTCAAAAAAGATAAACGGGATCCCCAAACAAACACACAAAACTACAAAATCAAAAATCACACGGCGGAGCGGGCGACGTTTCTTGGCGGTGGTGGTGTTGGTGTCCCGGGGTCCGACGACGTCGGTAGGGAGAGGTTTGTTTGGGCGGAAATGGTGTTGGCGCCATTGGGCTGTATGTAAATTGATACTAGCATCAGTGATTTTTTTTATTTCATTTTGATTTATTGATCCGTTTATGTGGAAAAGGGGAAAGGGGGAAAGGATCTTACCAACTCTGATGAGGATCCTTGCAACGATCCGGGTTTGTACGACAGGTTTGATTCCGCTCTCTTCTTGCTCTATGGGGGAAAATAAAATAAATATGAAATGTTAAAACGTAAAAACAAAGTGATTATACAATAAAAACGAACCAAACGACCTAAGCAGCGACATCAACTCCTGGCATTCTTCTTGACTGAACAACGCGGGGGCTGAACGATTCGACGGGAGTAATCGGTCTGTTCACATACGAAATAATTAGAATTGTTATTCTTTTTTCTTTTCGAGCGGGCCGAAATTCACCAGTCCAAGCCCAAGTCAACACTTCCATAGCTTCAACCTTTGCGTTGGGCGGAAGAGTGGTATGTGCGGGGTGGGATTCTATAAAGGACCAGTACCTGTATTCCATGTCTAGACCTACGAAGAGGGGGGAGGGCGGGTTAGGTCACATAACAACTACACCGTCAGTGGAGGGGGGAGAACTCACGATCATCTTCTTCCACCACTGCTTTCTTGCCCTTGCCCTTGCTCTTGCTCTTGTTCTTGTTCGCCCCCCCACCCTCCCGCGAAACCATCCTCAATCTATGATCAACCCAAAAGACCTTCAAAGCCCCAACCTCACTATCACCACGCTTTCCATTCTTTTTCTTTTTCTTTTTCTGACCACCGCCGCGCTCACTCTCCTCCGAGTTGCAAAGCCAGAGTTCCATCCCTGCTGGGGCACTACCCACACTAACACCCACACCCACACCCACACCACCATTCTCATCGTCGTTCCCGTTCCCATTCCCAACACGGTCCTCCCCGCCCCCAACCCCCCACCCCAAAAACTCCCCCACCCCCACGAGCCTCCCCTCGTCCCTCAGATCGACATCAGCCGTGACCCTCTTCGTAGGGTGCACATAATACACCGTCCCATCCGGAAGTTGATACTCTATCCATCCAAGATCGTGAAGTCTCGGGTGGGCGGCGCTGTTGTTCGCTGTGTGTTGGTGCTGGTGCTGATTTTGATACTGGTGTTGGGAGTGCTGATGGTGGTTATGATAGTCCTGGTGTTGGTGTTGGCTTATATGCGGTTGTTGGTGCGGTGTATACCCAGTCCCATACGAAGACTGAGCAGACACGTTCAAAAACTCTCGAGATACAGCGCTAGGCTGGGGTACGAGCGAATCTGGTCTGTTCGATCTAGATTTATATAAAAGCGGGAGGTTTTCACTGGAAAAAAAAGCTTACAAAGGAGCAGCAAAAGGCGCCGGTTCAGGCGTAGGCGTAGGCTGCGAAACAGTGATCGTCGGCGCGCCGTCCCCGCCGCCGCTAGTGGTGGGAGGAGCAGGGTCCAAGAACGGGTTCTCCGCTGGCATGCTATAGGAGAAGGGAGGGGGGACATAAGTATTTTTTGATATCATAGGAGAGCACAAAAAGAAAGATAAAAAGACATACCGAACACCAGCACCAGCAGCACCTCCCCAAACGTCTTCCCCGGACTGAGCCGCAGGTGTGTAGTAGTCAAAAGTCGGGGGGAGAGCGTACGTTGGGATCGTTGGTGTATCGGTCTCATGTTGAGGTTGGGGTTGAGCTTGAAACTGAGGTTCTTCGGGTGGAGGAGTCGGCGGGTGTGGGTTCGGCATTTGCGATATTTGAGTCTGGGTCTGGGTTTCGGAGGTAGCACCCCCAGAAACATCCTCCTCAACACCCCGTGTCTCCGTAGGCACATGCACAGGCACAGGCACGACGGTACTAGCAGTCGACGTCGTCCCAAGAGCATCTTCATCGTCGAACCCCATCGGTACGGGTACAGGTATCTCAGGCTCCGCGATCTCGACACGCACTGGAATTTCAAAATACGAACTAGGCTCTGGCTCTGGTTCTGGGACTGGGAACGACGACGTCTCTGGGAGAGCTTCAGTTTGAGCTTGAGGTTGGGGTTGAGCGTGGTGTGAAACGGGTGTCACAGGTTCCGTTGGTATTTCCTCCGCGATCGCAGCAGCATCACCAGCATTATCACCCACACCATCGTTTCCATCCACAATAGGATCCACCCGCCGAGGTCTAGGCCAAGGCTGCAGTATCCCATCCTCACCCTCATCCCCATCCCTGTCCCCATCCTTATCCTTATCTTTATCTTTATCCCCCTCCTCATCCTCCAAATCATCCGAAAACCCACCCGGCCCCACCGCCGTCGAATCAATCAACGGAGGCGGGGTGTACTCTTCTTGAACGGGGGAAGCCGTGATCACGCCCGGTGCTTGGTGAGGTTGTTGTTGAGACAACGGGGAAGGTTCGTATTGATGAGAATGGGAAACAAGGGGAGGAGAAGAGCTGTCGTTCTTATTTCTATCACCGTGACCGTCCTCGTCCTCCCGACTAGCTTCCAACTCCCGCGCCGGCGATTCCGCTATTGGACTCGGCTGAGGGAAGTGAGCTGTTGCTGGGATGGGTGGGGAGAGCTGAGAAAGCTCCTTTGAGATGGAGGACGAAGTGATCGTAGTAGCATTCGTATTAGTATCCTTTGTAGACCCCTTAGTCGACCCCTTCATAGACGTAGCGTCCGTATCGCGTTCCGAAGACGCGATAGACGGCGTACTGGGTCGCGTCGTCCCAGTCCCCCCCACCGAGGGGGAAGAAGCAGAAGCCGGAACGAGCACCGAAGAAGCGCGCCTCACGACACCGCCCATACGGGCCCATCTCGAGGTGGTCGGTTTTGAAAAAGAGCCAGAGGGGGAAGATGTGCTCATCGTGTGAAGCGTGTTCTTGGTGAGATTAGTTTATAGATTGGAAGGGAAAAAAAAAAAAAAGAATTGTCCCCCGTGGAGTGAGGGACTTGAAGTGAAGGGAGAACTGTGACGGGGGAGGGGGCT